>RJWJ010000058.1:0-190773 GCA_004363605.1 Indri indri
ACTCCTGGGCTCGAGCAATCCTACTGTCTCAGCCTCCCGAGTAGCTGGGACTACAGGCATGCGCCACCATGCCCGGCTAATTTTTTCTCTATATATTTTTAGCTGTCCAATTAATTTCTTTCTATTTTTGGTAGAGACGGGGTCTCGCTCTTGCTCAGGCTGGTCTCGAACTCCTGAGCTCAGAACGATCCGCCCGCCTTGGCCTCCCAGAGTGCTAGGATTATAGGCGTGAGCCACCGCACCCAGCCTGGTTTTGTTACTTTTTAAACTCCTTTCGATTCTTAGTTCTACTACTCAGATAGACTGTAATATAATAGCTAACACATATCGAGAGTTTACTATATAATTCAGGTGATGTTCTGGATATTATTAAATTCCGATTCTAATGACACAGCTGTTGAGCGGTTGCAGCTTTTAGATAATACAACCTCATAAAGAAGGACGTGGGGGCAGTACCGAACCTTAGTGTATGGAGTCTATAGACCAGTGATCTTTGTACAGCATTTATATTGATGGCCTCTCTAAGGAGCTGAAATCCTTGTACATTTTTTTATTAGTGTCACTAGAAAGGAGAACGGCGTTTTTCACAGGACTATGTTCGGCTTGGTCCGTCTCTGATGGCTATTAACCAATGAAACCGTTCTCATTCTGCTGCTGTGGGAAATAAGCAACAGTGAAAAAGTAATAATGATTTTAGACTCTAAAAATATTTAGAGCATAATTCATTTGCCAGGAGTGCGAACGAGACAGAGGCGAGAAGCCCAGCCCCGAGCCCCGCCTTCTTCACTGCGCCCCCGCCCCGGGGCGGAGCACCTGCCTGGGCTCGGGGCGCGTCTCCCGGGGGCCTGCGGCCGCCCTGCGCGCACCCGGGTTCTGGAGGCCGGGGCTCGTGCGCAGGCGCGGTAAGCGGCTGCCAGCGAGCTAGGGAGCGAGCTGAGAGTGGAGGGTAGCCGGCTCTGGGCACCATGGGGCCCGGAGAGGAGCGGCCGGTGGCGGCGGGCGCGTGCGAAGGCGTCTCCAAGCTGGAGCTGCTGAAGCTGCGCGCCGCGGAGCGCATCGACGAGGCGGCCGAGCGGCTGGGGGCCCTGAGCCGCGCGATCTGGAGCGAGCCCGAGCTGGCCTACGAGGAGCACCATGCCCACCGCGTGCTGACGCGCTTCTTCGAGCAGGAGCCGCCGGCCGCCGCCTGGGCTGTGCAGCCGCACTACCAGCTGCCCACCGCCTTCCGCGCAGAGTGGGAGCCGCCGGGGGGCCGGGCGAGCGCCGCGCTGCGCCCGCTGCATGTGGCCTTCCTCTGCGAGTACGACGCGCTGCCGGGCATCGGCCACGCCTGCGGCCACAATCTCATCGCCGAGGTCGGGGCGGCGGCGGCGCTGGGCGTGAAGGGGGCCCTGGAGGGCCTCCCTGGACCGCCGCCTCCCTTGAAGGTGAGGTGGGGCGGGCGCGGGACTCCATGTGACTGCCCAGGTCGGGAGCTTCCCGGGAATGTCAGGATCTTTGTGCATGCGGTGCGCGCCTTTCCCCTCCCGCCGCGGGGCGGGTGTTGGGGACCGAACTCAACCCTGCGAGCCTCGCCTTGGCCCAAAGGCAGAACAGAATTCCCTAATAAAAGCCAGTAGTTCACGTGTTGCCAACCAAGCTATGTTTTGCAGATATCTGTATGCTGTTCTGTCTCTGTAAACAACTCAGTACATTCTCCCTTAGGAAAGAAGTTAGAACCAAGCCTATTTTTCGTTACGGGATATTTTTGTTAACCGAGAGACAACTGCAATTTGCTGACAAGGTTGTGCAATCTCTGAAGGAAATTATTTTTGTAGGGAAATCTATAGCCCCTCTTTATTCGGCTTCAAAAAAAATTTTTTTGTTCGTGGCAGTCATAGGAACTGTTGTGATTTGAATCATTGGGATTTGGATAGGAAGTTTTCAGTTGTTAGAACCACCGAACCTCTAAAAGCATACGTGTGACAGGGAAGTGAATGAACATTTACTACATAGATGAGTTCATCCTTAAGTCTTAATTTTTATTTCATGATTTGAGAAATATCTTGATTCTTTAAACGGGGAAATGTTTATGTTTCTCATAGGGCAAGTTTAATCTTGCATTACTCTGTTTTTACAGATGTTTTGCATTCTGTAAGCTAAGATTCAGTCATCATTAAGGTTAAGAGGAAACCGAATGTTTTATTTTCATATTCTTTAGCCCATTATTTCCAATATCATTAACCTTTCTCATTTTATCCTAACAGTTCCATCTTTTATGGCTTTTTCTCTTTGGCTGCCTTCTCTTTTCCTTCTGGGGGCTTTTTATTGCACTTGGTTAGGTTTTTGTTTTGGTTGGGGGGGGCATCCTTTGCCATGTCGTGAAACACTGGAGAGATGTATCTTTAACCAGGTTTATGAAAGGTCAGCAAGAGACATCATATTTAATGAGTCAAGGATTAAGAGTAAAAAGCAGCTTAATTTAAGAGTCTGGGTACTTTATAACTTCTGAACAAAGCTGGACTTTGGGAAAAGTACAAACTTCTAACTTCAAATGGTTCTCAGTTTTAGCAAGGTTAAGCTATATCTTATCTAAAAATGGAATTTATGTTGATTCTCTTTGCAAGACAAGACGTTTTTCCAGCTTGTTTCATTGTCTTATCCATGATCTTGAAAGTATGTTAGTTGTTTATAGATAATTTTTTTCTTTTTAACATTGTTTGAAGAAGTTAAGCTTAAATATCAAAGTAAAATGTTTACTCTGTAAAGTTCTTTTTTGTTTAATTAGGTGTTTGGTGACCAATAAATCTGCCTGGTTGAACTGGTGGAATCGAATTAGTAAGTTTGTGTAATAGTTGGCTGTTTCTAACCATGGTATTAAGATTTGTTTAATGTTCTTCATAAAGGATTAATGAGTTGAGACCTTTTAAGTAGGTAGCTCAGTAAGGAATCAGAGTTCAGGCCTAAAAGTCAGGACATCTAATCCCAGCCCTGCCTGAAGACTTGCTCTGTGACCTGGAGCAAGAGACTTTACCCTATTCCTCAAAATCACCCTCCCTAAAACGATGATACAGCTTCCTTACCTACCTCACAGGGTTGTTGTGAGGATAACTAGTAAGTCACTGGAAAGTTCCTTACCAGTCAAATGTTAATGGGTAATTGTAGACATAAATTAAAAGACTTAGGAAGAAGCTTTAAGAAATAAATCCTAACAAATTTTGAGGAACTAAATATGTAGTATTTAACTTTTTATCTTTGCCATTAGTTATGGAAAATTGAGTTATAAAATCAGGAAAAACTTCCAATAGTGTCTCTAGTACATACTTTGCACGAAATTAGTATAACAATGTAAATTAAATGTTGTGATTAATTCAGCACCATGTGTTTATGCCCGTTGCATAAGTGTCAGAGAACAAAACGTCTCTTCATAGTTTAAGGACTTTAATGTAGATTGTGAATAAATATGCAAAGGAACTTGTTTGATATTTTCCTACTAGGATTTTGTTGTTGTTTTGCTCTGACATGGGTATTTCCTTCTAGGTAATTGTCCTGGGAACCCCTGCAGAAGAAG
Source organism: Indri indri (assembly GCA_004363605.1). Taxonomy (NCBI): domain Eukaryota; kingdom Metazoa; phylum Chordata; class Mammalia; order Primates; family Indriidae; genus Indri; species Indri indri. The sequence continues at coordinate 3,551 of RJWJ010000058.1, forward strand.
ATGGTGGTGGCAAAATTGATCTAATTGAAGCAGGGGCTTTTAAAAATCTTGATGTTGTTTTTATGGCCCATCCATCCCAAGAGAATGCTGCTTATCTCCCAGATGTAGCTGAACATGAGTAAGTAATCAAGTAGAAGATAAACTTCTTAGAAGAAAACAGACTATAGAATACTTTTATGTCTAAACTAGAGACTAAAACTCCACATTTATACATTTAAAAAAGTAAATTGAAAGATGATGATATGATGTCTTGATTTCTGTTGAATGACATTTGGCAAGCCTCTTCTAATTGAGATTATTATGGTGTTCATAATTGGAGTATTAAAATAGTAGCCCTAAAAAGCATAGGAATAGCAAACAGAACATGTTTGCACTTAAGTTCTATTTTGAACTATCTGAAACATTTTCAAGATGTTTCTGGAAAACACTTATCCTTTAATATGAGGTTGCCTTTGCAACTGCATAGATCTATAAGAGACAATTCTGTTAGACTTGGGAAGAAAACACACTTCTCCATTTTATTTATTTCGAGTTTTTTACAAAGAGGACAAATTATGCCCTGACAGAGAACATAGAATCTGAATAACTGTAGATTTTAGTGGAATTTGTCAATCTATGTTTTTCAGATTTGTCTGGTGCTGAAACCTTTTATCTTTCTCTACATTGAGGAACTCCCTTTTTTCGGTTCTAGGAGCATGCATCATTGAAGTGGTTTGAATTTTTTACACCAGAAATTTCAGTAGTAGTAGTTAATAGTTAATGGTCCAGTCACAAGGAGCCACTCCTGCTCAGCTGCTTCAGGAAAACCATGTGTTCTCCTCTGAAGTAGCTGGGTACCTAGGAAATTATAGTAGAACCACCCAGCAGTATTTCTAGATTGTGTTCAGGTAGCTCACCTCTCGTACCCTACTGGGCCTTGTTTGCAGAAGGTGATCATTTTAACTATTCTGGTATTTTAGTTTTTATACTGGGAATTCGTACTGTGCCAGTAGAAAGACTCTTTCAACTTTCGTTTCAGGGTGGTGTAATTATACTAGCGTACCTCTGGAAAACATTAGGGATTAGAAATCTTTGCTCATGTCTCTGGCTGGAAGGGGCCTGCAGCTGTAGGCAGGCTTCCCAGCCCATTAGCCTTCTTGGACTGTCTTGATCCTAAAGTTAGCCTACTTGGCCCCAGGCCTCTTCTTAGAGTCTGACTTAGTTTTTTCATTGGTCATCTTTTAAGATGGAAAAGAGAACAAGATCAAGAATTTAATTTTTGGCCGGGTGCGGTGGCTCAAGCCTGTAATTGTAGCACTCTGGGAGGCCGAGGCAGGAGAATCGTTTGAGCTCAGAAGTTCAACACCAGCCTGAGCAAGAGTAAGACCCCCATCTCTACTAAAAATAGGAAGAAATTAGCTGGAAAAGTAAAAATATATAGAAAAAATTAGCCAGGCATAGTGCCACATGCCCGTAGTCCCAGCTACTCAGGAGGCTGAGGCAGAAGGATTGCTTGAGCCCAGGAGTTTGAGGTTGCTGTGAACTAGGCTGACGCCATGGCACTCTAGCCCGGGCAACACAGCAAGACTCTGTCTCAGGAAAAAAAAAAAAACGATTTAATTTTTAAGAAACTACTAATCCATTGGTTTTAAATTTTTTGTGTGTCTCTTTGAGACAGGGTCTTGGTCTGTCACTCAGGCTGTGGCGCAGTGGCATCATCATAGCTCACTGTAACCTAAAACTCCTGGGTTCAAGCCAATCCTGCCTTAGCCTCCAGAGTAGCTAGTACTACAAGCATAGCTGCTAACTACACCCAGCTAAGTTTTGTATTTTTTGTAGAGAGTCTTGGTATGTTGCTCGTCTGGTCTCGAACTCCTGGGCTCAAGCAGCCCTCCCGCCTTGGCCTCCCAAAGTGCTGGGATTACAGGTATGAGCCATGGCACCTGGCCCTTATCCTAAAATCTTAAAAGTTGGATGCTTTTACTTGTTTTTGTTGTGGTAATAGTTTAGAATCAGTTAAGAAATAACAAAAGCATTCTAAGGACTCCTGAATCTAGCCCATTAAAAAAAATAAGTCCAGAGTACTTTTCTAATAATCTAAATATGGGTACTGTTAATCAGTTAGGCTTAAAAAGTGTTATCTAAACAACTCAATCGTGAAGCTCTATAAGTAACTATTTAATATGTAGTCCTTTCTCTAAATCTATAGTTTTTTATTGTATCAGAGTAGTTAGAATGGTATGAAAACTATTTGTAAGTGGAGTAACAATAATTTATAAAATTTAAATATAAATTTAAAAATATTAATAATACAGGTATTTTGATCAGGAACAACTGACTTAATACCAGGGTACCTTATAGTAACATTGTGAATATAATCTGATTTTCATAGGTTGTCTTAACCCATTTCAAGTGTTATTTCCTTTCTATTGTTCCTGACCTTTCCCCACTTGAAACAGAATTTCTGAGTTTTTACTGATCTTTAATATAGAACTATCACAATGCAGTGTAGAAGGAGACAGGAGCCATTTTTTTTTTTTTTTTAATTCTAGCACCTAATATATAGTATTGCATGTTTGTTTGAATTAAATTTTGTACACATTTAGGCTAGGGTGGTGGCTCAGGTCTGTAATCCTAGTGCTTTCAGAGGCTAAGGCAGGAGGATCCTTTGAAGCCAGGAGTTTGAGACCAGCCTGAGCGACATAATGAGATCTGGTCTGTAAAGAAAAAAAAAAAAAAATTAGCCTGGCACCATGGCATGTACCTATAGTCCTAGCTACTCTCCAGCTACTCCCAGCTACTTGGGAGGCTGAAGCAAGAGGATCGCTTGAGATCAGGAGTTTGAGGTTGCAGTAAGCTATGATCGATTGCACCATGCACTCCAGCTCAGGTGACAGAGCAAGACCCTGTCTCAAAAAAAAAAAAAAAAAAAAGTGTGTGCAAATTTAATCCGTGTAGGAGGTTGATTGAACAAAGTTCGCTTTTTCTCTTTTTTTGGAATGTTTTCTTTGTGTCGGGCACTGTGTTACATAATAATAAACTATAACTAATGTCAGTAAATTACAGTGTTATTACTACAAGTGATTTGCAAACACGAAGTCCCGCAATGTGAATTAATTTTGAATAATAGTTGGTTAATTTTAATTGATTTTCTTACTTTAGCATTTTTGGGAAAAGTAATTGCAAATGGTTTTTTATTTCTTAGTGTGACTGTGAAATACTATGGAAAAGCTTCTCATGCTGCTGCTTATCCCTGGGAAGGAGTAAATGCACTAGATGCTGCTGTCCTTGCCTACAACAATCTGTCTATGTTAAGACAGCAAATGAAACCAACCTGGAGAGTTCATGGTATGAATGTTAAACATTTTGTATGATAGGTGGTGCTTAATGTATTTCAATGCAATATATTTATTTAATATTCGATTTTTTAAAAACATTTGGAAACATTTTATGTACTTCATATGAATATTCTAAAAATTTTGCACATATTTGCAGAAATTTATGTGACAGGATACTACGATATTTGTTTGTATGTGGGTAGGAAGACAGTTTCAATTTTTGTACGTAAATGGATTGGTCTTCTTTGAGTAATAGAGATAAAGGGTTTTTTTTGTTTGTTTGTTTTGTTTTTTGAGACAGAGTCTCACTCTTTTGCCTGAGCTAGAGTGAGTGCCGTGGCGTCAGCCTAGCTCATGGCAACCTCAAACTCCTGGGCTCAGGCAGTCCTCCTGCCTCAGCCTCCCAAGTAGCTGGGACTACAGGCATGTGCCACCATGGCCGGCTAATTTTTTCTATATATTTTTAGCTGTCCAATTAATTTATTTCTATTTTTGGTAGAGACGGGGTCTCGCTCTTGCTCAGGCTGGTCTCGAACTCCTGAGCTCAAACGATCCACCCGTCTCGGCCCCCCAGAATGCTAGGATTACAGGCGTGAGCCACCGCGCCCGGCCGAGATAAAGGTTTTATGTAAGGAGCTACATTCTTTCTGTGGGTATTTGAAAATTGGAATATGATTTTCCAGTTGTCCTCACTGTCTCTTAATGATAACAAAATTTTGTCACTTCTTCAATTTAAAAGAAGTTGTAATGACTGCTAGTTTTATTTACTCAAGTGCTATTGATCCTGCATAACATCTTTTAAAATTACATGCATTACTGTGCTATAAATACATTCATAAAGTACAGTCTTGAAGGTAAAAATTTTTTTTTTAGTTCATTTCCTTTTGACTTAGGAAATTGTTATACTTTAATATCTCTTCTTTACCTGGTTTTGCTACAGGCTGAAGTCAGTTTGTAATTGCAAAAACGTTACCAGATTTCCCACCTTGGTTTCTTTAAAAGGAACAAACCGGAATATGTAGAAATATTTTTTTTAAGTAGGTCATATGAAATTAGATTTTGCGTATCTATATTTTAGTTACTACTTTGAGTGGCTAAATCTTCGTTCCATGTGGTTTAGTTGCAAATGAATGTTTTTGTTTGAAAGTCGTTAGTACTTAGTGATCTTTGACCTAGTTTTTTCTTGGCATGAAAATTATTTCCCATTTGTAAAATGTGGATAATTAAAAATAGTGATATAGCAGGCCTTCCATATTTGTGGGTTTCACATGGTGGATTCATGTGAACCGCACATGGAAAATATTTGAAAAAAAAACAGTAAAAATAATGCAACAATAAAATAATACCAATAAACACAATGTAGTACAACAACTATTTATATATTATATTTAACTGTATATTTTCATTATATTAGGTATTGTTAAAAAAAGAAAAGAAAAGAAAATTGTTTCCCTAGAGCTAAAATGTCATTTAAAATATTCATGGGATTCTTGAGGTTAATTATAGAAGGATAATTATAGAACCTCCTATCATTAGTTTTTTCTTTTTTTATGTCAAAAGTTTATCAAAATGTGCAGCTATAGTAAAGCCTACTGAAACAAGACTCTTCCAGAAAGCTTAAGATATTGCTAAGTTTATTGTTTGTAGTTATATAATTTCTAGCAGTTTCTTTATAATCTAGATCATAATTTCTTAACATTATATAAATTTCTTTGAATAAAGTATATGTAATTATTTTATTATTTTCCTGTTAGGCAGAAAATATCACACTACGTATAGAAACTTTTGTTGTACAACATATCAAAATCTTTGATTGGCATATTGGTAAATCTAGTAAGTTTAAATTATTTTTCTTTATGTACATATTGGCTAAAAAACTTAATGAGTATATTTAAGCTTAAAGAAATGGTCACCAAGCTTAATATCAGTAATTTGGTTTTTTTATAGGTATAATAAAAAATGGTGGTGTAAAACCCAATATCATTCCCTCTTATTCTGAATTACTCTATTACATCCGTGCACCCTCAATGAAAGAACTTCAAGTTTTGACCAAAAAGGCAGAAGATTGCTTCAGAGCTGCAGCTTTGGCTACAGGGTGCACAGTAAGAATTTTAAGAGTTAATTTAAGTTATAATTAGAGGTACATATATGGGTTGGGGCTGTTCATATTAAGTTAGATTGAAGCCTAACTTGCCTCTTTTTCATTTGGCGATATCTTGAATGTGTAGAATGAATTGGCTGAATAGTTAATGTGAAAGTCTTTCATTTTTATGTATTTTACTGAATGCCTGCAGTAGGGAAGGCTACAGATCATCTTACTTTTATAGCAGTTAGAATAATTCTTAATACGGGTGAGCTAGAATCCCTGCCTTTTTACAAGTTATATTCTTTCTTATTGGCAGTTACACTTTTAGAATTGTTCTGTATTCTGTCCTGTAAAGGGAACTTTGTGGAAAAATCGGCAAAAGCTATTTTTGGTTAAGTTATAGGTGTGCAGAGTAGTGATATAAATACTTACGGCTTGCTGGAATGGAAGTTAAAAACACACAGACGTTAGTCCAGAGGTTCTGTCAATTTGACCCTAATGTCAGAAACATTTAAGTACCAGTCGTGTATGGTGTAAAGTAGTACAAATCCTGCCCTGCAGGGAGCCCATAGTCTAGTTGGAGAGACAGGATCTTGACCTGTGCCTCAGCTTAGGTAACTCTGTAACCTTTAGAAATATTATTTAATATCTCTGGGCTGCCATTTTCTCACTTGAAAAATGGAGATAATAACATAATCTATTTTAGGGTTCTTATGATCATTAAACGAGATAGTTTGTGAAGAGTTTAGAGGCTAGCCTTCATATATATTACCTTATTTTTTTCTGTCCTTATTAGTCTAGAGATGTATGATTTATTCTCATAGTAGCAGTGTCTCACAGTAGCAGTAACGCTCAGAGAGTGTGTTTGTTAAGTGTCCTAAGAGAAGTGTGGAAAGTGTCAGGAGGATTAGAGGCAGGAAAGAGATGGGCTGGGGCTGTAAGGAGGGTTTTGTGGAAGACTGTAGGCCCGAATTGAGCTTTGAAGGATGATCATACTTTCAGATAGGTTAGTGAAGGACAGAGTGAGAGCTCTTAGACAGGAAATATAGTCAGCAAAGATAAAAGTTTAAAAACTCATGTTGTGTTGTAGTGAATAGATAAAAATATGGACAAATGTAGGAGCAAGGATATATCCTCATATGCCCTTAGAGAAGATAGGTGTAGATTTAATTAATGAGAACTATAAAGCATCCATAGCATAGGGCAGTAAAAACTAAGCATTCATTCCCATATTTGTTTATAATTATAAATATTTTTAATATACATGCATACATGAACTATTGTCATTAGCCAATATCTCAAGGTGTACAGTATTCCCTTAGGCTAAGGTTCATTATTCTTGGATTTAAGTCTATATTTTAAATACTCTTTTAATAATTTCTTGTATTTTGGCTGACTTGTAAGGTTCGATTAGGTTGTCACTGCTTCTAACTATTAATGGGTATTGCCAAAAACAGAAGAAATGTCATCTCAAGAATAGAAGAAATGTTATCTCTGTTATCTTATGATTGCCTTTTGCTAGTATTGGTATTATCTTAAGTTCAAGGGAACATTGCCCATTTTGATTTAATCAAAACCGAATCTTTAAATCTACTTAACTGGGCACGTATAAACTGCTTCCGTATCTTCATACACTGAAACTAATAAATGAGGACTGTTGTCAACCCTTCCTCATTGTGAATCTTCTGTATTTCTTTTAGGGTACTTTTCTACCTTTCAGACCAAACAGTAGTGTCTGTGTCATTTGCATACTGAATATTAGTAAGGCTTGCTTTCTTTCTTTTGGAAGCTGAATCCTAGAGCAGTATTCCTCAGAGTATGGTTTTTGGACTACCTGGTGCTGGTTAAAATAGAAATTTCTGGGCTCTCCCCTCACCCTATTTAGGTGACTGAAGTTGATGACTCCTGGCTAGTATAGAGCTTGGTGACATCATGTGGTTTGGTGCATATATAATATAAAGGAGATGGGGTCCTAGGAACTCTTCTTGTAGAAAATACATCTTTTTTTTTAAGGCAAGAGATTTGAGAGAGTTTATATATGCCCCCTCTTAAAATATCTTCCTGTTAGAGAACCCTAACTGGTTTGAAAACTAGATCATGACCTTGTGTTTTTTTATTTCAAAATTTGTTTTCAATTTTTTGTTAGGTGGAAATTAAAAGTGGAGCGCATGATTATTACAATGTTCTTCCCAATAAGAGTCTATGGAAAGCTTATATGGAAAATGGAAAAAAACTGGGAATAGAATTCATTTCAGAAGATACAATGTTGAGTGTCCCTTCAGGTAATTAAGTTTTTTTAATATGTATTGAGCTATTTGAGGAAGAGAAATACCATCTTTAGTTAAATGGTGTTATTTAATGGTTTGGGAGGTAAGGAGATAGTGCTGATGTCTTTAATGATATTTTCATAAACTGCATGGTTAGTGGAAAGAAACTAATGGACTCTCAGTGAGTGTGGAATGTCACATAAGCAGACTTGTTTTTAGAAATAGCCAGCCTACTTTTTGGTCTATATTCTAAGTATTTCTAGTGTTTAAATTTGTTTAGTTCTAATTTTTAAGTAAGTTGCTAAAATGGGAAATAGAATTTTAATTCATTCTCAATCATCACAATAAGCAGGTTAACTAAGTACTAAGTTACCTGGGGCATTTTCAGTTTTCGAGGAGCAATAGACAATTGGAATTTAAATAATCATAAGTATATTTGGGGTTATTTTTGATTTTTTTCCTTTTTAAAGCATGTTACTACTAATACTTTTTAGTGATGTACCTTCTATTATAGTAATAGATATTAATGAAGTAGACCCAAAAGGACTTGGTGATAAAAATGGGGTGTCAGTGTCATTCATTGAGAAAAGGAGTTCAAAAGAAAGCAGGTTGGGGTAAGACGGGGTGATATAAATTATTAGCATGTTAAATTTGAGGTGCTTATAGAATTTTTAAGTGGAACCATTTAGTACCTGTTGAATCTGGAACCCCAAAAGATGTTAAGGTTGGAGAGTTAGGAATTGTTGATATATGAGAGGTAGTTGAAGACACAGATCTTGATGAGGTTACCCAAATACATAGAGGGAGAAGATGCCCAAAGATGAAACCCTGAGGATCAGCAGCATTTAAGAGACAGGCAAAGGAAGGGATCTAGTGAAGGAGACAGTGGTCAGAGAGAACGCCAGACCATCAGGAGAGACTGGAGTCATGGAAGCCAGTAGGGTAGAGAACGTCTAGAAGGGAGGGAGGAGTAAATCATGTCAGGTGCCATAGAGATTGAATAAGTTGAGTATGGTCTGGTATCCATGGATCACTAATTAGAAATTCATGCATTGTCTGGAAGAAAATAGTTGAAGACTGGTGGGACCAGATGCTGTATCTCACTTCTTTTTTTTTTTTCTTTTTTTTTTTTTTTGAGACAGAGTCTCACTCTATTGCCTGGGCCTAGAGTGCTGTGGCATCAGCCTCGCTCACTGCAACCTCAAACTCCTGGGCTCAAGTGATCCTCCTGCCTCAGCCTCCCTAGTAGGAACTAAAGGCACATGCCACCATACCTGGCTAATTTTTTCTATATGTTTTTAGTTGTCCAGCTAATTTCTCTCTATTTTTGGTAGAGACGGGGTCTCACTCTTGCTCAGGCTGGTCTTGAACTCCTGGGCTCAAACAATCCGCCCTCCTCAGCGTCCCAGAGTGCTAGGATTACAGGCGTGAGCCACCACGCCTGGCCTGTATCTCACTTCTCTACCCACTGTGTTGATTGGTGAAGTAGTGGAGATAGCAAAGGAAGACTATTCTTTTTCAAGAAAGTGAGCTTTAAAGGAAAATAGAGTGGAAACAAGCTTGAGGGAGATATGGAAAAGAAAAGATTTTTTAATGGAAGATACTTAGAGAAGTAGATGCAGGTAAGTGCTCAGGAAGGAGGGCAGGGAGTTCAGAGACATCCTCCTTAGGAAGTTGTTGGTAGCCCGTGGTGAGCATTGAGCTGGCAGGCTAGAGGATTGAAAGAGAATTGCCACTGAGAAGAGTTGGCCAGGGACATCAGAGTTTTGTGTTTTGTTGTTTTGGTTCTTTTCTGAAAAGCACTACAGCTCAGCTCAGCTCAGCTTTGGAATTGGACCATAGTCCTATACTTTTATGCTAGCAGGTTTCTGCATTCTAGCTGTAGGAGGGAAAACACATGGTCGATTTGAGTTTTATTTAATGGATAAAACAGTAGAATAAAATGGCTGAAATTTGGGCTTGATTCGCAGGCACTAGGGTCTAGCTCCACAGGTAAGGTCTTAAAGTATGCTGCAGCCTTTGTCCATCTTGGTTCACTGCCGAACCGTCACTGTGCATCTTCAGTGTCTAGAGCTGTTCCTGGCACAGTTGAGTGCTTAGTGAATGTTTTCTGAAGCAGTACTTTTTTACAGAGGCCAGGTTGCTGCAAAGCCTGCCCTCACTCTGCCTTTACCACATAACTAGTAGCTATGAGACTATGGGCACATTGTTTAATATCTGTAAGCCTTGGTTTCTTCATGTGTAAAATGGAAACTGTTCAAAACGGTGATGAGAGAATGTACGAAGCACTTAGAATTATGTTTGGGACGTGGTAATTCCAGATAAACGTTAGCTACTGTTATATGTTTTGCTTCCTTTATTCCCTTACCACTTATTCTTGTACGGTCTGACTTTGCCTGGCATAGTGTTTGACACATAGTAAACATTCAGTAAATATCCACTGAGTGAACATAAGGCTCTCTTTTTACTATGATTTATTCAACAAATGTTTGTGTGTCAGTCATGTGTGAGGCTAGATGCATGGTGATTTAAAGTACCATTTCTTGCCTTACAGAGCTTCATGGTCTAGTTTTCAAGATAGACATTAACCAAATAATCTAGTAAATGAAAACTAAAATTGAAAAGTGCTATGAAAGAGAGTGATACAATTCCGTGAGAGCCCACGCTGGAGGAATTTGTCCTCATTAGGGAGGTGAAGTAAGGCTTTGCTGAGGGATTGGTGTGTAAGGTGGTATCTGAAGGTTAAGTAGGGGTTAAGTAGGTGAAGAGGAGATACCATATGCAAAGGTCCTGCGGTAGGGACACCTGCATCATGAGTGTCCAGAGTGGTTGGGAGTAGAGGACAGTGGGAGCATGGTATGAGATCGGGTTGGAAAGGCGAATGGTGTTAAGATTGAAAAAATATTGGCAAATAGAGTAGATGCTGCTAGACCAATTAGGGGACTGTTATATTAGTTCAGGCAAGAGATGGTGATAGTGTAGACTGATTGGGAACAGGTGTTAGTGATAGCAGTGAGAAGAGTGTTATGATTCCAAGATATGTGGGAGGTACTGTGGACAGGTCGGGTGGGGGCAGAAGAACAGAAAGATCATGAATTTAACTTTGGATATGTTAAGTTTGCTTTGCCGTGAAGACAACCAAGAGGCACTATCAGTCTGGCAATTGGATGTATGAGCATGGAACATAGAAGCGACTGGGAATAAATTTGAGTTGGTGGTAACTTGAAGCAATGCATATGGACAGAATCTTGAGAAAGTATGTGAATTAAGAAGAGAAAGGGCCTGGAATCGAGTCTCTAGTAACTAGTATTTCATGGTCAGGTAGAGGAGGCTGCGCCCCCAAGAGAGACAGAAGATGCGGCCAACAGAGAGGCAGAAGGGAAACCAAGTGCCGTGTCACAGAAGAGAAGGCAGGGGCCAGGCAGCAGTGTGCAGTGCTGTGGAGAGGGCAGCAAACACCATGGCACTGGGCAAGGGCAGGTCTTCAGTGGCCTTGCTGAGAACTGTGGTGGTGACTGATGAGGTGGCTGCCAACTGGAGTGGACTGAGGACTTGGGAGGAGGTAGGGTGGTGAAAGCACAAGCATGTGCGCAACTCTCCAAGAAGTTCACGTCTCTAGATCTCTCCTAACGGGGTATAGAACTACGTATAGCCAGGTACTGAATTCTGGCTGTGACTTCGTAGTTCAAGAATATTCAGGCCGGGCGCGGTGGCTCACGCCCGTAATCCTAGCACTCTGGGAGGCCGAGGCGGGAGGATCGCTCAAGGTCAGGAGTTCGAGACCAGCCTGAGCAGCGAGACCCCCGTCTCTACTAAAAATAGAAAGAAATTAGCTGGACAATTAAAATATATATGTATAGAAAAAAATTAGCTGGGCATGGTGGCACATGCCTGTCGTCCCAGCTACTTGGTAGGCTAAGGCAGGAGGATCGCTTGAGCCCAGGAGTTTGAGGTTGCTGTGAGCTAGCCTGACGCCATGGCACTCTAACCCGGGCAACAGAGCAAGACTCTGTCTCAAAAAAAAAAAAAAGAAAATTTAAAAACAAATATACTTTTTGTGTTCCAAGGATCTACTGATTTTGGAAATGTTACTTTTGTGGTTCCTGGAATTCATCCGTATTTTTACATTGGATCTAAAGCCTTGAATCACACTGAGCAGTACACTGAGGCTGCGGGTAAGTGTTGTTGGAGGCGAATGTTTTGGCATGTGCTCTCTTTCTCTAGTAGTAACTGTCTACTATTTTATTGTGTAACATCACCTCAGTAAATACTATATTGTGGTGGGCAATTGGAGAGCCAATTTAGATATTGAGAGCTAACCTGAGAAATTAATAAATTAATTTTTAATAAATATGGAGATATTTTAAATTATTTTCTGTACCTTTTAGGGTCACAAGAAGCTCAGTTCTACACTTTGCGTACGGCCAAAGCTCTGGCAATGACTGCATTGGATGTTATTTTTAAACCAGAGTTGCTGGAAAGGATCAGGGAGGACTTTAAATTGAATCTTCAAGAAGAACAGTTTTCAAATACAATAGAGTAAAAGGAAGATTTAGGAACTGCTTATGAATTATTAAGAAGATGTGATTTTTTTTCTTTAATTTTTTTAACAAAGGGGAGGACATGCTTGTATTTCAATCTTAAAGGAATCAAATTTCTCCTCCCTGATGAGTGAGGATGGGATGTGGAGAAAACATATTACCTCATATCTAAAGGGAAAATTTTTGCAAATCTATACTTGATGTAATTGTGATATTTTAGGAGCTGGTACGTTATGCCATTTCTTAAGCTGGATGATACATGGTTTATCAGTGATAATATTTTGTAAACTTACATGTTGCATGTATTTTTAAAAGTCCAAGAGATTTCAAACCTTATATTCAGAATTGACATCCATGACAGAGTTTTGTGATATAGGGTGGTAAACTCATTCTTACTGTGTAGGAGGTCTGTCTGGAAGGTATCCAGCCATGTAATATGAAAAAGAGAGACATTTATTGAAGAACATACAAGATGCAAGAAACATGGTACATAGGACAGTGATGCCTCAGTCCCCTTAGGGACAGTGATGCCTCATTCCACTTCGAAGTAGCCACCTTGGGACCTCACACAGTTCTTCCACTGTTCAAAACACTCTGCAAAATCCTTTGTTGGAATTGCCATCAGCTGCCTCACATTTTCCTGAATCACACCGATGGTCTGAAATCACTTCCCTTTCAAAGGTGATTTTAGTTTGGAGAAAAGCCAGAAGTCGTAGGGCACCAAATCTGGGATGTCAGGGGGTGGCTGAGTCACCTGGGTGATTTGATGTTTTGCCAAAAAACTCTGCATGAGATGTGATGCGTGGGCCAGCACATTGTTGTGATGAAGCTGCCAATCACCAGTTGCCCATAGCTGTGGCCGCTTTCGTTGCATTGCATCTCTCAACCAACGAAGAACATGGAGGTAGTATTCCTTATTAATTGTTTGGCCTGGAGGAGTGTACTCGTGCTGGACAACTGCTTCCCAATCAAAAAACACAGTTAACGTGGTCTTGATCTTGCTGCGACTTTGCTGCGATTTCTTCGGGTGTGGAGAACCAGGTGACTTCTGTTGGGACGACTGGGCCTTCATTTCTGTATCTAAGCTATAGACTCACGATTCATCTCTGGTTATGACCTTCTTGAGGAAATCTGGTTCATTGGTAGCAGTTTAAAGCAAGTCATTAGCAAATGCAGCATGATGTTCTTTCTGCTCTGGTAGCAAAAGCGGCAGAAAGCATTTTGCCACGATATGTTTTGTGCCATGAGTCTGCATCAAAATCTCGGACACAGTAGTTTCTGGAATCCCCAGATCAGCTTCTAGTTCTCACACTCCATCGATGATATTTGTTAATTGCAACTCATACTCGTTCAGCATTCTCAGATGTTCTGCTTGTTGCAGACCTTGCAGAACGTGGATCACTTTCAACAGATTGTGTACCGTCTTTGAAGCATTTGTGCCACACTTTATTTGTGCTGCACTCATTGCATCATCCCCGAAAGCCTTCCAAATCATCCACATAGTTTCTGCAGAGGAATGTTCAAGCTTAATGCAAAATTTGATGCAGATTCGTTGCTGTACTCGCTCAGTCATTTTGAATGCAATAGCCACACAGTGCACATGCTCACTTGACTGTGTCTAGCACCCCACTGACTAGCACAGTGACGTCATCATTGTTCACACATGTGCATTCCAGTCCACTCTCCTTGGTTGCCAGGTTACATCAATGTCATGCAAACTGTTCTCATAGTAACGAAGACTGGATACTTTCTGGACAGACCTTGTATATATGGTTTATTATTTCTCTACTGGATTGTATATTTGAAGCCAGAATCTTTTTAATATGCCTGTGTATGGGTATTTTTTTAAATTCTTATAGTATTTAGTATAGTAGCTTACCTGTGAATATTCATTACTTTTGAATACATACATACTGCTTCCCTGCTTGGAATCATCAAAGTTTAAAATACCTTTGTGGACAGGTCATGATCCTAAGATGAGTTTTAATTTCGTGATTGTAGGCATCTCTTGTACCACTTGTAGAAGAAAAGAGATACTTAGTATTACTTTGCTTCAGGTACGCTTAGGAAACCTGCCTCATTTTTTAAAAAGGCTAGACTGACTTAGTGCAAAGTTTAAAATTATATGATTTTTAAAATATTGAATTAGTTTCTGACCTAAATTAGTGGTATAGGTAGACCTGCTTGACGTGCCTTTCTTTTAATGAAAAGTGTTTTAATTACACTTCATACACAGTACTGAAAGCCTTTCCCTCAAATACCAGCTTTTGGCTATGTTAAATTAATAGACTTCAACAGGTATAATCTAAAGTAATGGTTTAAATATACAAATTGAAAATGTTTTCTCTTCAGTGACTTAATTTTAAAAGCAGGCCTTAATATGAGACCTGTATAAAATAATTATGTGCTTCTATTAATTACTGAGTTGCTATATACCATGTAAGATTGGATATAGCTAATATTTAGCATGCCTCTTAAAATTTTTGGAGTGCTTTTCAGTATTCAATTCTTCATATCATGTGAACTGCTCAGGAAATTTTTCCCTTTTAATTGCCTTTCTCTATAGTAGTCATAAGAGCCAAGGCATTAAGGATAAACTAGAACACTGTTTGTTTATGAATACTTGTGTAAACTTAAAAGTGTTTAGATTTCCCACAATCCTCCCAAAGGACTCTTTATTTATTAAGAGTTGTGTTGATATTTTAGCTGTTACAATTTCAGCAGTTGAGTTCAATGAACATTTGTTGAGGAGTTTCTATTTCTAAGCACTGGATGTAAGAAGAAGAATAAGACATGGTCCATGCCCCAAAAAGCTTGTGGTTAGTGTGAGTTCTCACAAGATTCACTTCATCTGAACAACCCTGGGATTCAGGGAACAGCTGAAAGCTACAGTCTTGAAAATTTTTGAGTAATGTTTCTAAAATATTTAAAAATACCTGAGTCACTTTAATCTGAACAGAAGAAATTGATGTGAAAAGTTTTTTTTAAAGAATGATTGTCCGATTATATATGTTCTTTTTAAATACCTTTCTGATGGTGTTTTATACATTTCTGACTTTTTATCTGAAGCATCTCTTTGGTATTTTGGAAAATATCCTACATAGTACTAGGCTTCAGAACTATGAAAGTAAATTTTTATTTTAAGATAAACATTATCGTTGTGCTCTCTAGCAACTCTTTATAAGGCCGTAAGGTGTGATAAACTACTTCTTTATTTTTTTACATACTTCAAGCGTTTTGCAATTCAGTTATATAGTTGAGGATGATGTATTTTGATATGTATAAAGTTGCTATTTTCAAGTAAGTAATCAGTCTACTAACCATCTGATTATAATAGTTTTTAGTAATATTTTAATATGTATATATTAAAATATGTATGAAAAAATCTCAAATGATAAATGTTTATCTAATAGCAATTGTCTTTTTTAAATGACATGTATGTGAAGGTATAGTGAATATATGAAGATAAACATAGTTACCCAAATATATCGTGATATACTATACTTTCTCTTATTTGTCGGTATTGTAGAGATTGTTTTGCTTTTCAGCTATATAATGTCATATATTTTAAAAGCAATTAAGTCCTTTTGTTTAAAAACGAATGTTTCACTAGTCTCCAAAGCTGAAAATGGCAATGCAAATTGTACATGGTAGGAGTTAGATACATAATTATAGTATTGAATTTCTCTTTTAAAAAAAATTTGCAACTTCAATACAAAGTAATTCCATATAATAATGCAAATGCAATAGAATGGGTTTTTAGATCCTTATCAGTGGCTAAAATAAAGAATAAGTGCCTCATAAAAATTGCAGCTGTCCATGTTTCTTTGTTTAAACTGGCTTTCAAAATAGAGAGATAGAATCAAAATCTGTTCTTTTAAATTTTTTTTTTTTGTAGAGACAGGGTCTCGTTATGTTGCCCAGGAGCTGGTCTTGAACTCCTGCCCTCAAGCAATCTTTCCAGAGTGCTGGGATTATAGGCATGAGCCACCGCTCCTAGCCCTTGTTCTTTTTTTTTTTTTTTTTTTTTTTTTTTTTTTTTTTTTAGTGATTAAAATGTAAGATTAGCTTTGGTTAGTTCAGTGGATCAAAGCATCTAATCACCTTAAAAAATGAACCTTAGAAATATAACATAGGAAAGAATATCAGGTCAGGGTTTTAAATAGATAAGAATCTTGTTTAGATCAAAGATTAAGTAGACATTACTGGATAAACAATTGCATTTGAGAATTTGAATTTTTTTCTGTTTGTTGTGTTAACTAATTACTGACATAGTATTTTGTTTAGCTCAAGAGAATGAGAAGTGGTTAAAAACCTGCATATTTTCCATTTAATTTATTCAAGGTATACCAAAGCTTCTAAATTCATATATCGTTATTGCCTTAAATGATATGGATTCAGTACTAACAGTAGCCTTATGGAATGCTATCTGACCTCTCACATTCCTTAAAGAAAGCGTGTGTTATGGTATGAGAACCTTGAGGAGTTTGATATGATCCTAAGTAGACCTTGACTATAAATAGTTATTAATAAAAGTTTGCTCATTACTTGAGAGCAGGGTAGCATGCCACCTTTGAAGAAGTGAACTCAGATGCAGTTGAAGCCTAAAGCTTTCGTATCCAAGCCCATTACTCTCTGAAAGTTGTGTAGTGGTACTAAATCTTTGTTCAACCATAATGTTTCTTCAAAGGGAGCAGTTATCCATAGCAGCTGTTTGGTATGCCTTCCATAGCTTCTGGAAGGCTTATAGCCTCTGCCCATACATTCCAGATCATAAAACCTAGTGAGGTGGGTTGTATGTTCTTTAAGAGAAGGTCCCTTCCCAGGCAGAAACATTGCAACCTTGATTCTCTTGGATTTTATCTCTAAGTACTTCCTCCAAGCAGACTAGAGTCCAATAGTAACGAGCCCTGGAATTTTGAGTTCAATAAGCCTGTGAGTATCATATATGAGCAGAGAAGTCCAATCTCGATAATGAGTGAAGGAGTTGTCCAGCAAGAAGTAAAGAATGGTATTTATACTGCTTAGAAAGAGAAGCTGTCTGAAATCTTTCTAGTGAGGCCCAGCTGAACTTCACTTTATTTCTTTTATTTTATATAGGTGAGATCCCCCTGTATTTCTTTCTTAAACTAGTTTGAGTGGGTTACTGTTCGTACTATCAAACGTCACTAAGGTATAGTTTAATACCCATTCCTGATTTTTAAAGTCTTAAAAAGCTAGGGACCTAGAATCACACTATGGTAATATAATAAAATTGATCTCAAATTAACATCCGTTCTATACATTCATTGTTTCTTTCTTTTTTTAGTTGTTTGGCTAATTTTTTTCTGTTTTTTAGTAGAGATGGAGTCTCGCTCTTGCTCAGGCTGGTCTCGAACTCCTGAGCTCAAGCAATCCTCCTGCCTCAGCCTCCCAGAGTACTAGGATTACAGGCGTGAGCCACTGTGCCCGGCCACATTCATTGTTTTTTTTTTTGAGACAGTCTCACTCTGCTGCCCTGAGTAGAGTGCCATGGCGTCAGCCTAGCTCACAGGAACCTCAAACTCCTGGGCTCAAGCAATCTTACTGCCTCAGCCTCCCGAGTGGCTGGGACTGCAGTCATGCACCACAATGCCTGGTTAATTTATACACACACACACACACACACACACACACACACACACACACACATATGTGTATATATATGTATGTATATATATTTTTTTAGTTGTCCAGCTAATTTCTTTCTATTTTTTTAGTAGAGATGGCGTCTCGCTCTTGCTCAGGCTGGTCTCGAGATCCTGAGCTCAAACGAGCTGCCTGCCTCAGCTTCCTAGAGGGCTAGGATTATAGGCGTGAGCCACCGCGCCCGGCCTAACATTTGTATTCTTTAAGCTGGACTTGGTGCTTAGGGGGATAGTTTACCAGCTTCTTTGAGGTTAACAAATCAGCTATAGCTCTTTACACAGTGCTTAGCACACATATAATAAGCACTCAATTAATAGTGAAAAAGTTGTTGAGTATATAAATGCAGCACTCATCACTTTTCGTGAATGACACTCAGAGGTGTATGGTTATGAGAACATAGTTCAGAGCTTTGCTAACATGAATGTACATATGAGTCACCTGGGAATCTTGTTAAAATACAGGTTCTAATTGAGTAAATCTGGGATGGGGCCTGAGATTCTGCTTTCCTAACATATTCCTAGGTAATTCCAGTGTGTGCTCTGGGATACTTTGAGTTATAATAACCTATTTGTATTTATCCCAATTAAAAATAGGTGTAGCGATTACCCGAAAGTGGAACTCCAACTTAAGGAATGCCATGGAAATTAAATTGTATTATGGAATAGTCAGTATTACAAAATAGGAAAATAGTTTCGATGCTATGCCTTAAATGTTTAGTTTTTAGATAAAGCTACCCAATATGTTTGAGTATAATCAAACCGTATTTCATAACTAAAGACCATTTTGCATAGACTGTTAACTGTTTGGGATGCAAAGCCAACAAGTTTATAGCTAGGTTGATATTAAGTTGTAGTTGCAGTACTTTGGAGAGAAGCCAGAACATTAAAATTGATTTTAAAATAAGGGTAGTTATATGCACATGTATAACATGAGAAAATGGTGCCAATTTAGGATAAAGATTGAGAAATGTTCAGAGACCATTTTTTTCTTCTATTATCATGCTTGAACTGTTTCTCTGTACATGTCTTTAAAAGTGGGCAATATAAAGTTGATTGCTTTCCAGTAGAAGTTCTAAGAGAAAGAAACCACTGGAAAATTACAAGTGGAGTCCTGTTATAACATGCCTGAACAAGACTTAAAACTTGGCATTTGAACAAAGGAAATCTCGGCATTGTGTCAGCAAAATTTCCTAAAGCAACTTCTGCCTCTTTATTTAATTCTTCTCTAATAATTCCATTGATCTCTCACACTGAAAAAATGTCTTTTTCCTTAGAATTCATCATTTTTAGGAACAATGTTTTGGAATTACATTCATCGAGGTTTTATACTGCAAAAAAAATTTAAGACTGTATTTTATATTTCTTGCTAGAATTTTTTTTCTTGCTCCAGTGGTTTTCCTCCAGTGTTGTTTTTTTTCCTATACACAAAGCCCCTCAGTAAATTCCCTCAGTGTTAATGACCACTTTTAGAAATGTCAGTAAAATTTTAAGCCAAAAGAAATGATGGGCTGGAACCCATTCTACTAAGTGAAGTATCCTAAGAATGGAAAAACAAGCACCACATGCACTCACCATCAAATTGGTTTTAACTAATCAACACTTAAGTGCATATATAGTAATAACATTCATTGGGTGTCGGGCAGATGGGAGGGGTTTGGAGGGGATGGGTATATACACACGGAATGGGTGTGTTGCGCACCCTCTGGGGGATGGACACGCTTGAAGCTCTGACTGGGCTGGAGCAAAGGCAATATAGGTAACCTAAACATTTGTATCCCCGTAATATGCTGAAATAAAAGAAAAGAAATGGGAATTTGAGAGAATTTACTTTTTGCATCTCTTTATGGCATTCTGGTTCCCTGTTTTATTTGTTTTCAGAATAAATTAGATCTTTAAAAGGTTTAAAGGGCTTTTTTTTTATTGGAGAATCACAAAGGTAAGACAGGTACATGAGGGTTCAATCTACAAAATGCCAAAGCAACCATTCAATCCAGCATACCAGTCAAACTGTCCAGCTTTGTACTGATTCAAAAGATAATGCCTGAATTTTATCTTGCAGTCATTGAGGTTGCGTTTAACTCTCATTGGGATCAAAAATGGAATTTTTTTGTTCTAACTAGATTTTAAACTTTTGTCAAGTTTACTTAATTTTATTCTTTTCCTTCATTAGCTTGTTAGTCCATGACTCTTAGTATGCATTCTTCAATGCGTTACGATGAAATGAAAGGTTTCTGAACTTGAAACTTAAGAGTCTTTAAATACAAGTCATGCTGTTTTAAACAGAGTATTGAAACTTGTAAATCATGAAAAATTAAAAAGCTAAATATTTCCCCTTTTTCCACCTCCCACTATAAATACAAGGTGTAGCTGGGTGATATGGATATTTCACGTAAGTTAACCTCACTTAGGCATGAATTAGATTCTCAAGGAGATACAGCTACCTTCATTCAGTTCTCATGGTCAAGACCTGCTTGCCAGCCAGGTGCCCTACAAATGCATGTGTTGTGTCACCGTAGGGACTGAGTGTGCACAGAGCTACAAGTGCTACTCGAAGAAACCCACTAAACTTATGTGGATATGTAAATTGTTTTTGAAGTAAACCAGAGGGCATTTATAAAATACTTTGATCTCAAAAAACTAAGGTTGTCTCCTTCCACATAAGGTACTAATACTAAAAATAATTGGTAGAAAATAGATTAAATTCAGAATATGGAATTGAAAAATTAAGGCATCCTTTTATTTTGACAGTTGTCATAATATGGAAGTGAGCTAACTGGTATTACTCTAAAATTCTCGATATGTACATTGAATGTACTTTCTTACTACTGCAGGTAGTAAGAAAGTTACTGGGATTTCCCATACATAGCAATCCTTAAAATTCAGTTGTAACAATTTTATTGATAACAGCAAAATAAAATTGTTCTTTCTCTACGTGCATTATCATGCTTGCTGTGATTACAGCCGTACACAGTAGCAGGCTCCATGGTTGAAACCCACAAGTCTGTGTTCCGGGAGGGGGGAATGCGGGCACAGGGCTCGGTTATGTCAGCAACTCTCCACTTTCAAAAAACTCATACAAAAAGCTGATGGATTGGAAATTAAATAAAACTGGGCTGTCACCATAGACACTTTGGAGAAGCACTAGTCTAGAATGTTGCCTACTACAGAATAGGTGTTCGATATTACTTCATGAATGAATGAATAAAAAGATGCCGTTGATTGGTAAAAATATTTCCTTATACTAATGTTTCTGTATTGTGTATGGCAGTTTGCTTGCCCAGTATTTATCTATTATCTGTAATAGGGTGAGTGAGCGCGGGGTTAGGAGTCTTTTCACTTATTAACCGTGTTTTCTGTGTGCCTGTCAGTCAGCCTCTCTTGGCCTCTAAGTTTCCTCATTTAGATTCAAATGAAACAGAATGTGAACATACACTTTGTGAAACTGGGTTTGCAAATGTGAGGTTTCATTGTTACTAACATAAGCCATTTTTTATTCTAAGATTTAGCATCACCATTCCTTTCTATAAAGTATGAGTTATGGAAAAAAACTAAAGAATATTGGTTAGGATAATATAACACAGGAAGAGAATATTGCTATTAAGTAAAAGCTGATTTGACTAAAACTCCACTTCTCTAGTGGCTAATACTTCTGCACGTCTTTATGATGCCCGCATTAAATCATAAGGATAAGAGACCCTCAAAATCCTGAAGTGCCTTCTGAACCACCAGGCAGAGGATACATTATGTTGGATATAGTTTTAGTAAAGTGTATTTTAACCCTTTAAAAATTAATTATTCAATATAGCCACATGGTACCTACCTATTAACCAGACAGTATTATTAACCAAATCATCCTATTCATGCCAGTAAAAGTTTATTATACTATAAATGCTCACATAAATGATTATTTTCTCCAAAATTATCCATTAGAAAAGAGGGAATTGCTTTATTTTTAGGTCCTTACAAAGTCATATTATAGAGCTCTCTCTCAATTACATAACTTTGACAGTGAAGTACTGCCTCGAGAAAACACATTAGCATGGAAATTGTTCAATTAATGTGAGTTTTAGATACTCATAGAGGTCACTGTAGAATTACTAGAAAAGGTAGCAAAGAAATTTAACATGAATTTAATCGCTACTGTGGCTATCAATGTAAAGCCTTTTAAAGATCACTTTAAAAACAATACTGTATGAGATTATGGGCCGGGCGCGGTGGCTCACGCCTGTAATCCTAGCACTCTGGGAGGCCGAGGCGGGCGGATCGTTCTGAGCTCAGGAGTTCGAGACCAGCCTGAGCAAGAGCAAGACCCCGCCTCTACTAAAAATAGAAAGAAATTAATTGGACAGCTAAAAATATATAGAAAAAATTAGCCGGGCATGGTGGTGCATGCCTGTAGTCCCAGCTACTCAGGAGGCTGAGACAGTAGGATTGCTTGAGCCCAGGAGTTTGAGGTTGCTGTGAGCTAGGCTGACGCCACGGCACTCGCCCCAGGTGAGAGAGTGAGACTCTGTCTCAAAAAAAAAAAAAAACAAAAAACAATACTGTATGAGATTATGTTGCAAAAATCAGGAATAAACACCTGTAAAAGATTCATTGGATGTGCTATAATGCAAATGGATAATTTCCATGGATCTTTGTTATGAAACGAATTGTGTTTCACCCCACTTCTTCCCAAATTGATGTTGAAACTTCAACTCCTAATGTGACTGTATTTGGAGATAGGTCCTTTAAAAAGGTAATTAAAATTAAATGAGGTCATTGAGATGGGCCCTATTCCAATAAGACTCGTGTTTTTATAAGAAGAAGAAATCAGGACACAAACATGTACAGAGGAAAGACCACGTGAAGACAGTGAGAAGGCAGCCATCTACAAGCCAGGAGGAGAAGCTTCAGGAGAAAACAAACCTGCCAACACCTTATTCTTGGACTTCAGCCTCCAAAATTGTGAGAAAATACATTTCTGTTGTCTAAGCCACCCAGTCTGTGGTACTTTGCTATGGCAACTTTAGCAGAATAATAGAGCATCCTATATGCTGGTTAAAAAGGTGGAGTATCCAAAACAAGGTAGGCGGAAGTTGAGATGGTGTACCCGGAAAACCTAGATGACCCAAAGTGGCCCTAGTGATAAGAAGTAGACAGTAGCAAAGATGCTTGTGAAGAGTTGATTTTTGATTGCAGTTCTATAAAAAAGCATGGAAAAGCAATGTTTTTAAAATAACATTTTAAAAACTGTCTTGAGGTTTCTTGGGGAGAAATGGGAGATTGCCTTGTAATTAGGATTTATGTAAATAAGTTTTCTTTTTCAAATTAGAATAAAGTGCAGTCCTGCATAGGTAGAAATACCATGATATTATTTACTATTGATGATCAGTCAAATTAACTTTGAAATGAAAATGACATTTATTGCATATATAATTCATTTTTAAAGTCAGTTTCAAATAAGACAAATGCCATTTGGGTAAGTTTGATGGGGGTTGAGCTATATGGTATATAGGCGTACAGTATAAATAACTCTGTTTTAAAATAATACATTGAATTAGAACCCTCTCCTTTATCCCACGCCCTCACATCAGCTGCCATAGATCCATCCTTCTGCCTATGATGACAGTTTTCTGTTTCATGGAAAATGCTGGTATTCACTGAGTATAAATGCAGACATTCAGTGATGTCCCATTTCTTTTGCTTTTTGTTGTTCTTTTACTCTTAAGAAACACCATTTGAGTGTTTCTCATTCTAATGACTTACAGGTAGTCCCAAATTTCCTTGGAATGTTTTTTATACAGGAGAAATCATTCTCTTCCCAAGTTCCTCAGCGAAGATACCACATCACTGAGAAAGGATTTGGCTTTGAACAAGGATATGCTCCAAAGTGGGGATACATGAAGTGGTGACTAAAAAACAGGAAACACTTAAACACACATTTTCTAGCCTAGTTATCTCCATGACAAAACAGACAAAATACATGTATATACCCTTATCTTCAAAGTTTCCCTACTAGGGAAAGTTCCACCAAAATGAGAAACATTTGCACCAATCTAAAGAGTTTTTCTTGTGAAGAGGTGAAACCTGGTGAACCACAGCATGTCAATAAAAATAATGTGAATATTATTATTGCCTTTTATTAAACATGCAGAGATGCATAAAAAATAGGTAATAGGCTATAAACCGAAGCATGAGTTTCTGTCATAATGGGGATTTAGGTGCATGTAGGTTCCATGAAAATGAACTCTAGGTGCTTCCCAAGTCCACCTAGTCCGAAGACTATAATGACACTCATGTAAAGGAAATCATTAATGTGAACAGCACTGAGGGTCTAACAGAGGTCGAACTACAGTGTGCCCACAACACTGGTAATGTGCTTTTCCAGGGAATGTGGGTAACAACATCAGTTGCTACAGTGTCATATTCCTGCAGCACTTATGTAATGCTGTGTATACAATAGATGGTTAATAAAAGCAAATCAACACATCGCCACACAAGAAAAAAAAATTTTTTCCTTGGGGCCGCCCTCTTTTATTACGAAAATAGAATAAAAACTTTGAAAACAAAACAATCCTTTATAATTAATGAAAAATGTTATTTTTTATTGTTTTCTGTGCGTGAGTTATATGCAACTTGAAAAATAGTTCACCTCAGCTCCCAAAGTGAAGAGATGTGTGAGTTACATAAGCTTCGTTAGGCCCTAGGCTGAAAACTAGCGTGAGTTAAATACAACTCACACAGCAGTTACTGTGTTAAACCAGTGAGTGTCTTGTCAGTCTAGCTTTGCAAAGCTGGAGAAGGGATAGCAGAACCACGAGGGGGTACTGGGAATTTTTTTTTTTAACATATCCTTAAATTCTTTTTCATTACACGGATATTTCTGTAGTGCATAGCATGCAGAGTGTGGAATTTATAGAATTACAGGCATCTATGAGAAAATAGACCAGTATATTAAATTGAATAAAATGTACGCGGCTGGAAAGATTATCCTGGAGTATTTATCAATGGCGTGGGTGTCGATTCTCATGCTCACGTAGCTGCTTCTCTGACTTTTCCTCTGCGGGGAGCTCCTCTCCGAGGCCAGGGTCAGCTGCACCATCATCCTGTCGGGCTTCTCGCCGCTGTCGTTGTCCGGCAGGTAGCTGTCCAGGTCGTTCACCTCCCCGTCGCTGTAGCCGCCGTCCAGCATCACGGCGCGGGGCGGAGGCAGCCCGCCGGCGCAGGGCAGCTGCGAACACAGCAAACACGGGGGTGCCCTCAGCGTCTGCCCTCGGAAGCGCTTCCAAAGAAACCGCATAGTGGAGGGTGTTGCTTTTCCCTAGTTTCTTTCTGATTCCCAGTTTGGGAAGAGGGTAGGACAGTAACGGTGGTGTCACTGTAAACAGTCTAAAATAGCAGGTATCCATTTTTGTTGAACTAAAGGACTCTTGTTGACTCTTAGGAAACCTCGCAATGTGACAGCAGAGACCAACAAGAATGTCGATTCTTGATGACATAAATCGACTTGTTCTCCATGAGATCATAAACTGATAAGAGCCCTTGATGAAAATGTTTACAGATCCCATTATTGTGTATATGTGTGTGAGAGAGAGAGATGGGGGTGAGAACTGGGAAGGTATGGGCATTGTGGGGACAGATCATTGCGATAGGATGAGAATCTTCTGGAGGACATAACCATGGAGCTACAGACTGGAAGGACAGAGGAAAGCCGGTGGGAGGGAAGACAGCCTGGGAGATGTAGGAGGTCACATACGAAGGAAAAGTTCCTAGAATAGGAATTGTTCTTTCCTGGAGGGCTCTTTTAATACACCTCTACTTTTGTAAATAATTTGTTCCACCACGTTAAACTGCCATTTCTTTTTCTCCTGGGATTCCCTCACTAAACTGAACACCACCAAGATGTTGCTAAGACCCAAGACAGGTCTTAGTTACATTGGCTTTAGCAGCCGCAAGTATGTGGAAAGGGCTAAATAAATGTTTCAGTAAATGAAAGATGTCACCCACGGTAAATGTCACACTGATTTAACGCACGTGGTGATGTTTGCTCTTCACAACCACCCTGTGAAGTAGACAGAGGAGGGGGTATCACGACCCTATTTTACGGAGGAGGTCAGACCTGCCCGGGGCCCCAGAGCCGGACCAGGCTCCATCCTGCCCAGACGCTTTAAGCGCCCTTTGGTGAAGTCACCTTCTCCCGCAGCTTCTGCTCCTTCCGCTCCTGCACCGTGGTCAGGTAGTTGACGGCCGCGTACTCCAGCACCGAGAGGAACACGAACACGAAGCTGACCCAGAGGTAGATGTCCACGGCCTTGATGTAGGACACGCGGGGCATGGAGGCGTTCACGCCCGTGATGATGGTCGACATGGTCAGCACCGTCGTGATGCCTGCAAACACACACGAGGAGAAATAAGCATTTGTTTGTCTTTCACCAATCAGGGATGGCTTTGTGTCTCCGCTTGTTTGTCCCTGCTGCTCCCTCGGCCTAGACTGTCTCCATCCCTGCCCCTCTGTCTAGCAAACTACTCATCTTTCACAATTTCGCTTTTGCGAAGCTTTTCCTGATCCTTTCCCTCTCATCCCCGCCCGTTTCCCCTCTGTGTATTCATCATAGCATCTGTGTCGCGTTATCCTTCCGCAGAGAGCCCCAGACTTTTTGGCATTAAGGTATTTATCTCAATTTTTAAAAATAAGAGATTCATTTACGAGTGGGTATACATGGGGGAAGGGGAAGGTGCACGAGGTTTATCTTAATATTTGTGTCCTTGCTCCTGCTGTGGAGTCCTGTTGTCCTGGTGCCGTTAACAGCTGTCAGGACTCCCCTGGCCGTCACCCCGTACTGACCTGGCTGCCACTCAGCACTGTCCGCTCCAGGACCCAGAGGTCAATTTTACTAAGGACAATGATGTTAACTTCATCTATAGGAGACAGATTGCAAAACTAGAATGTATGTTTATTTAGCACAGTGACTGTTCAAGCTACAGAACAACTGTTAGAGGACAGGGCATCTGTCCGTGGAAATTTGCCCAGGATTTCAAATTAAGCTCAGAACATTTGTTTGGCAAACATCAAATCATAGAGGATTGGGGTCATCTTAAGGGCCAGCTCCAATCCAGTTTCACTAAAACCTGGTGGGTCACACTCCCCCTTGCAGCCCCTGAACTGTCTGAGTGATGGTGGTGTGTGTGATTAATTGGGTACAATATTCAGAATGAGTGAAAGTTGATGACAAATAGCTGCTTATGGAGTGGGCATTCTCAGACTTGAGTATGTATAAGAATGACTGGGAGAGCTTGTTTAAAATGGTGGTTCCTGGTCCTCACCTAGAGATTATGATTTTGTGGATGTAGATGAGACCCAGGACTCTTCATTTTTAACAATTTCCCTCAGAGAGTCTCTTACAAAGATCTCTCATGCCACCTTTTGAGAAACCCTGTTATAGAATATGATTCATTTTGCAAGTGAGCAGAGAAAGCACCTAAAGACCAGGATCACCCCCCTAGAATACAGCTCTCATGAGACTAAAGGTGGGCTGTTTGGATGGGCACTTGTAGGGTCCTGGAAAGTTTTGCTACATAGATTTTTTTTTTTTTTTTTTTTTGAGATAGAGTCTTGCTCTGCCACCTGGGCTAGAGTGCAGTGGCGTGGTCATAGCTCACAGCAACCTCAAACTCCTGGGCTCAAGTGATCCTCCTACCTTAGCCTCCCTAGTAGCTGGGACTACAGGTGTGTGTCACCATGCCCAGCTAATTTTTTCTATTTTTGGTAGAGACAGGCGTCTCACTCTTGCTTAGGCTGGTCTCAAACTCCTGAGCTCAAGCAATTCTCCTGCCTCAGCCTCCCAGAGTGCTAAGATTACAGGCGTGAGCTACCAAGCCTGGCCCATAGATTCTTAATCATGGGATTTTACCTGCGATTAAATAACTTGGAGTTTCTCCAAGTTACAATGCCTAAAGGGGTATAGGACCAATTTGAAAAGAATGTTGAAAGAAACGAGAAAGCATGGAAAAAAAAAAAAAGGAAGAAAAGAATGCTTTTATCTGGAAGGAATTACTGGTATTTTCAGATGCTTGGAATGTACACTTGAGATATTTCTTACCTAAGGGGACTCTGGCAGGCACAGCTCTACGGTCAATCCAGAAGGACACCCAGGACAGCATGACCATCAGGGTGGCGGGGAAATAGGTTTGGAGTAAGAAGAAGAAGATGTGTCGACGCAGCGTGAAATTAATGTATAGACGGTTGTACCAGCCTGGGGAACACAGGAAAAAAAGATGGCACACGTCATAGCTACTCAGCTCCTTCATATAACAAATTTTAATTAGGGAATCATAAATACCTTAGGCACTCCAATGCAATCTTACCATAGGTTTAAAAGGTGGAAATGAGAAAAAACCATGGAATAAAGTGATTACATGGTAATCCACACCACTTGGGTGAATCCATCTTAAATCTTTGGCCCCTATCCTATACACAAAGGGAACCCCTTGAGAAGGTGGCTTAAACTCTTGTTACTCAAAATTCATTCTCGGGGCCCAGTAGCCTCACCACCACTTGGTGGGTGCTTGTTGGAAATGCAGTCGTTGGGGCCCCACCCCAGATCTACTGAATTAGAATCTCCGCTTAACGATATTCCCTATGCAATTTGTATACATGTCAAAGTTTGAGAAGCACTGATTTAAACAATCCCCTCTGAATTTCTTTATTGGGAGAAATGCACTTTAAGTTAAAATACAAAGCTAAACACGACACTGTATTTTGGAGCAGAGTGAACAATCACAGGTCCAGCTATGCTTTAGCTCTGCTCTTGTGTTCTTTACAAGGAAAACGTATGGCTGGGGGGTTGAAGGGAAAGGGAGGATGATGGAGGGAAAACGCAAAGGCAGGATAAGTTGAGATGCCCAGGACTGAAAATTAAATGTGGACTTGGCAGCACTGACTGGAAACTGGCATCCTGGCTAATTTGGGACCTGCCTCGTGGAACCAGGAAGTGATTGTGGGGCACTGTCAGAATGCTGAGGGTCAAAAGAACCAGGATCCCCTGATGAACTGAGACTTGTGGGTGATGGAAGCAGAGGATGAGGAGTGCTGGGTGGCATGCTACATTGGAAGTAAAGCAGTGCTCTGTCTTATAGACAGGAAGACCCCAGTGTACTTAGAAGATTGCACTTCCCTGTGCAGTCAATCAAGGAAGTTCTTAGCAATAGAACTGCTTAAGAATTTGAGCAAAATCCTCCTGAAAGGTGACTGGTCCAAAAAGAGGCAAGGGATGGAGCAAGTTAGCCTCAGCTAAGTAGCGCATGCAGGCTCTCAGGAAGAAGGTCACAGGCAACCGGAGGTAGCAAGCCTGTCCAGACGGTTGGTTCAAAAAGCAACAACCAGGCCCACAGGGGAATAACCAGCGGTTCCTGCATGGAGGCTTACAGGAGAGTCACAAAGGGGCTGTGCAAGCAGGATGGCAGGAGGGAATTGGTCAGGAGCGGAGTGCCCTGAGCAGCTGGCTGGAGCAGGGAGAAATGAATGGAAAACAACAGACCTGAGTTGAACTTGTTTCTTGCTGTAGAGGAAGAGCCTCTGACAGGCATATCAGGCTATGGTGCCAGCTACTAAGCTGGCAATGCAATTATCTCAAATAAACCTGCTCATTTATGTTTGAGTCCTAATATTTTCTAGGTTTGTACTCCTGATGCATTGATGATATAAAAAAATCACCTGCACCCAGTGCTTCCCACCCACTAGACTTCATTTAGGATTCTTATGTTTTGTTTCAGGTAGGAGTGGCACAGGCTCTGCTTAGACAACCAATCCACACCTTTCCTACAAGGGAGGATGAACCTCTGCATCTTGGCCGAAGCCTCCCCATGCCCAGCCCCCTTCCCCCACACCCACCCGTGCTGCTATAGAAAGCCAGTTTGGTGGTGGTGTGGAATTCTTGAATGAGGAACTGGGAGAGTGAGATCCGCTCATCTGTCTTCAAGGAGTCGTTGCCCTTTTTCCAGTACAGCATGAGGTCATCTTCCGTGTAGGCATCTGGAAGTATGGGAGACGGTGTCAGGCACAGGGCGGTGGCAAGACAGGCCTGTCTGCGGGGCTGTGTGGAAGCTGCATGTCTCGCTCTCTCATGCACAGTATTGAGATTGTGATTAGTCTGAATAAACGAACCACGGTCTAAACAAAGCAAAACAAAATCCAAAAAAACAAATCTAATGCTCCCCAGTCTTTCAAAAGTCATCAGAGCAAAGCTCTCAAGCCCAAGTGCTCATAATTCCTGCAAAAGGGCACACTCCCCAAGTCAGCCTGCCATTGATCACATTAGATCATGTGAAGTTGCTGTTTTTTAGGTCAGATTTCACATGGTTCGGCCTTATAAACCAGGGGTAATGTAGCCCTTTCCTTTCTTCTTTCAAATGTAGTGACTCATCAATCAATCGATGGTAAATGCCTTTAAACACTATCAGGTAATAAAGGCTGTGTTCTAGCAAGAAAGGATCCACAAAGAAATGGGAGCCGAACAAAGTCCCTAGTTACTCCTACCCAGAGTAAAGTCAAAGTGAACCCATGATAATCACCCTCTTTGGTGCCACCATTTCTCCCAACCCCACGCACTTCAGGCGAATACATGTCTTACTCCAATTGAGCAAACCTGCCTACAGCCTGGTCACGACTGAGGTAAAACCTAATGGAGTTGCCAGTCCAATCTGCTCACTTGTAAACAGTTCCTTCTGGGGCTCCCTGACAATGCATTTTTTTTGGAGACAGAGCCTTGCTTTGCCACCCAGGCGTCAGCCTAGCTCACAGTAACCTCAAACTCCTGGGCTCAAGCAATCCTGTCTGTTTCCCTAGTAGCTGGGACTACAGGTGAGTACCACCATACCTAGATAATGTTTCTAGTTTTGGCAAAGATGGGGTCTAGGCTGGTCTCGAACCACTGAGCTCAAGTGATCCTCCTGCCTCGGCCTCCCAGAGTGCTAGGATTACAAGCATGAGCCACAGCACCCGGCCCCTCCAGCAATATTTTCTCACAGTTTTCAACCGTTTACCTATGTGATCATTGATTTTAAGTGTCAACTTGGTGTGGCTACAGCACCCAGTTATTCAACCAAACACTAATCTGTGGAGGTTTTTGTAGATGCAACTAGTGTCCACAACCAGTGGACTTTAAAGAAGATGATCCTGGATAAACTGCTGGGCCTGATCCAATCAGTGAAAGGCCATAAGAACAGCTGAGGCTTCTGGAAGAAGTTCCACCTGTGGGTTGCAAAAAATTGTGCGGTGCACGAAAGTTTTAAATTTTCATGAAGTCCAATTTGTCTCTTTTTTTACTTGTTGCCTGTGCCCGGGGTGTCATAGGCCTAGTTTTCAACTTTCCCAGGACTCCTGCCTGTGTGTGAGCTTCCTGAGGCTCCTGGGCTGTACCCGAGAGTGGACCCGGGAGTCCCAGCCACCACACATGGTCACAGCAGCAGTTCCCTAGGGCAACTGTTGCCGACTCTGCTTTTGCCAGGAATCCTTTCTTCAGTGGAAAATGTATTTAGAAAAGCAATAAAACAGACCAAAAACAGGCTCTCTGGAGGGACTCTGAGTGTGTGTGTGTGTGTGTGTGTGTGTGTGTGTGTGTGTGTGTGTTGGGCTGAGGGCTTGGAAGGAGACTCACATTTGTTCCTCCCTCCACTCCTCCTCCTCAAGAAGTTGCCCTGGGGAACTCTTAAAAACTCCAGGTTCCATAGAACAAAGTTTAAAACCATTGCCACAGGGCAGTAAAAAGGTCAGTTACGGGAATCGAAGATTTTAGTCCCAAATTTTAGTCCCCTGATTTTTAAAATTACCCTAGTCTTAGCTGCAGTCTAGAAAACCACTTTAAAAGCATCGTCCTGCATGAGAAACACACACTGTTCCTGCTACTGAGAGCTAGAGGTGTTTAGAATGATAAGGAGCTGTGCGCGGACGCCTGGGCGCAAGTCTACTCACAGCTTTCAA
The DNA here is from genome assembly GCA_004363605.1 of Indri indri. NCBI lineage: Eukaryota > Metazoa > Chordata > Mammalia > Primates > Indriidae > Indri > Indri indri. Next base: position 35,388 of record RJWJ010000058.1, read on the forward strand.
TTTCAAGCGAGCACGTTTGTGTGTCCAGGGGGAATCGGCTGAAGTCCATGTTGCACATGGCAGTCACCGTAACCCTGGAAACAAAAAGACAAAATCCAAGTGTTCGGAGCTTGCCAAAGACAGGTGCGAAATGATGAAGCAAACAGAAAAGGCCTCTGCTTCCTGCCAATATGATAACTGCCTCCTTCTCAAAATTCATAAGCAATGTCTCAGGATTTAGATAAGTGGCTGATGAGCGATACCCTCGTTGGAGTACTCAGGTATTTATGTTTAACCCCAGGGTCACTGTGAGGCAAATAGAATGTCTCTGCTAACTCTTATCGCATCCAAGCATTTTAAAGAAGCAGTGGTCTCAATTGATATAACAATTGAAATAAAACCATGATATGGTTTCTTAAAAGAAGCCTTAGGAGCATATATTGCTGTCCTGTTTTAGGTAAGTTCAAGTTCTTCTGTTCTTTTATTGATTTTATTGATACTCAATATCATGTGCACTACTGTGCACACTTGTGCCAGTTGCCAAACTGAGCAATTTTTTCTGTTCTACTCTATTCTATCTTTATATTATATCAATGCTAATATTTTTATATTGATAATAATGCCTACTAGTGGGTTTTGTGTTTTTAATGGGTCATTCCATGAAGATCACAGTAATGGAAAACCCTGAACAATCTTATTGTACTAACACGCAAGCACTTGGTGGTATTGATGGTTTTGTTTCAGAGTTTACCCAGGAAGATAGGCTTCTGCATCAAAGAACAAACAGATCATTAGTCATAGATAAAACGTCTCCCATTGGTGCGGAATTTCATGGCAGGACATGATTAACGGTCGTTGGCTGGTACTGAATGTACTATTTTTCCTTCAGCCACACAAGATTTGCTATGTATAAGTTGTGGAAATGACCTGGATAATTCATGGCCCAAAAGAAAAAAAAATACTTTTAATTTAAATGGAAATTTCACGGAAAAGAGCATTCTTGAAATGGAATTACCCAAATGTTTGATTCATTTTTTCCCACTACTTTGAGGGTAGAATGGTGGTGTTCTTCAAGGCATTTGGGATTGCCAGCAGCTGGGTAGTCTTCTGGCCCCTGGAGATCCTGATAAATAGGGAATGTGGGGGTGTGGGGTGCTGTCGGGCTGGCAGCTGACTTGGATGCCTTGCGTGTGGGCTTCCCTTTCTGTGGGTACATCGTCACATAACTATGCCTGATGTCACCATCAGCATGAACGCTAGAAGCCAAGTTTGGGGACATGTGGAGCTAACTTTAGGGACATGAAATGTCAAATGCAGGAGATTCTTTGCTATGAACAAGAGGCTTGAATATCTCTTCTTCGCATTAGTTTTGAGAATCACAGACATCATCAGACGAAGTCTTTCCAGCCTGACTTGATGCTTTTCCACTCACAACCTATATATAGAACAAGCGTTGGTGATGTAATCAAAACCCGTGTTTATTTTTGTTTCCTAAGTCTCTGTAAATTGAGTCATCGGAAGGGATCTTCCCTTGCCCTGGACAGAAACTTGGCAGGTCCTGTGGCTCTTTTCTGCTCATTCTCATGTAACAGTCAAAACCCTCCTAAGTCACAAACCACATCTCAATTCAAAAATTAAAATTTTCGTCTGAGATATTAATCGATGCTTGAAACTTCATTCAAATGAAGACTTCTGCCCTCCCTCCTCAGCTAAGATACAAAGTTGGCATTCGAGTGGTCGGTTTCTGCCCATCTCGGATCACCGCTGGCACAGGTGGGAGTGCAGGAGAGAGGGAGGTGGGGCAGGACAGTCTCTGGCTGGGTGGTTTTGTGCTCGGGGCCTGCCACCTGGTGGCAGCTGATGCTTCCTTTCCTGGCTTCCTCTTTTCCATAGCTGGCACCTCCAGGCGGCAGGTTTCCATTCTCCGCTCTTGGTTCACCCACCATCCACTCGGAACACATTTCACTGTTCCCAAAAACCCTGGGAGCACAGACAGATCCCACCACAGCAAAAATTTCTGGCTCTGCCCCCAGGTGGTTGGACAGCTCTTCTCTCTCCCTGGAACTGCACAGTGCCCCCGGCTGTAGGCACGCCCACCCCAAGCTCTCCAGGTGGTCCCAGTAAAAGCCCACTCAAGGCATGCTCACAACTCCCTCCAAAGAAAAATCTCACAAATCCTTTCTTCCTCCCCGCATCACTGACTCTTTTATATCTTGCAGTTTATTAGGAGTTCAAAAGTCATGGAACTGGTTTTTCAACACTTAGTAAAATCTACCTAGCGTAATGGAGCATCTCACTTGTAAATTTCACTTTTTTATTGTATGTTTGTGCCTAGGAAACTTCGATCTCACTATCCTGTTACCTGTCATTTCCTGCCTCTCTGCCTGCTGCGTTTTACATACCTCATTTGGTTCCATGCCTGTCTCCTCCACTAGCTTGCAGTTACGCTAAGGGTGGTAAGCTTGTATCATTTGCCTTTATGTCCCCAGAGCTTGAGACAGGACCTGGCAGGGCTTTCATTTGCACAACTCTGGGGGGCCACCCTGGCACCCAGAAGGCTCTTAAAAATCTGTTGATGAATCCATGAATGAATGAATTGAGAGGATGACATATTAGTGAGTATTTTGGGAGCCAACCAGTTGCTTACAGAGTTGACAATACCCAAGTACTCCATGCTGTCTCTAAAGTAAATTTCAAAGTAGTAGTCCTCAGTAACTTAAGCCTCTATTTTTTATTTAAATAAAACAAAAGCATAATTTTATTTGCAATGAGGAATCAACTCATCTATTTTTGGGCACAGGGGTGGAAAGGAGGTGTTTTCCCTGGTGGGTGAGGCTCACTGAGGATTTCGATTCTGAACACATAGATGTTCCACTCCCTTGTTTCCTCTGTTCTGCCTCTTATGGTGACATCCAGGGGTTCGCTGGGCTAGACTTCTAGAACTCTCGGGATCTGACTGCTAGATTTTAAGGAAGGTTGCGAGCCAGTTGTTAAGCACAGTCATTATTAAAAATTAAAATTAAAATTATTAAAAATTAATTAAATTAAATTAAAATTGTACATTCAAAACAAAAGTAATAAATACTCAAAACTTATTGCTTATTTTACTACATTTTATTATTATCTATACTCCTGAAGTCATTAACATTTATTGCATCTGTGTGGTAGAAATACTGCACAATGGTGTGTTGCCATGTGACATTTCTTCTTAATTCTGCATTCAGTGACATCAGCAGCTGGTAGCTTGAAACCAGCCATGATGGGAGTATTTATGCTACAGAAATGGCAAACTCTACAAATTAGGGCTTGATTTATTGTTTTATTGATTATTTAGATTTAAGAAAGCAGAGTAAACCTTAAAGTATGTTATGGCTATCACCATTACATTGTGAATAGTGCAGAATGTTGAGAAAATATTCTTTTCCAATATTTGAAAGTCATTATCCAATTCAGCAAAGACATTGCTTATGTCTATAATAAATGAGTAAAATTCCTACCCAGTTCTTCATTGTTTCACTTTTGTCTTTTAATGTAAATGAAAATATCAACCAACATTCACCAGATCTACATTCATTTGTCAATCATGTAAGCAAGCAAATACTTACAAACATTTATTCATAGTCTGACTTTGCAGAATTATTGTTGATGATATAATCATAAAACTGATAGTGGTTTTTACAAGAAATAGGAAATCATGCTCAAGTTATAAGTATATGGAATTTATAATAAAGAGTGTTATATATTTAATTTCATTTGTAAACCATGTGCTATACATCCTTCCTATCAGTAATGTTTACAATAAACGTATGTATGCTTATGTATGCATACTTTTGCCCCAGATAACCAATTGTTAAACATTTACTAGCACACCAATGGCCATGTGTGTTATGGTCTAGTTCTCTGCAGCCCTGGTGGTGCCATTGAGTTGTATTGTTGTGTTTGGTGGGTTTGAGCCTTAAGATGCCTTGACAACCTGCCTCAGGAATGAGGGCTTCAGGCAGAACGAGCTCAGTGTGGCTTGGGGCAGGAGTTGCACATTCTTGACCCGTTTAAGCCTTGAAGATGAAAATCCTATAACTTCACTCTGTGTCTGGTACCTATCTAATGGGGTTCCAGGTCAGGATAAAGATTAAGGGATCATTATAAATATTCCTTTAAACAATGGGGACAGAAATTCAGCTTCAATATTGTAATCTCTGATTCTGAAGATAGGCTGTGCAACTGCCCAGGAACCCCTACTTAGACATTGGTGTGAGGATTCGTCATTACCATTCGCCAGCATGTGAGTCAAAGCAAAGCCCGTGAAACTGAAACGCACCATCTGTACAGCACAGAGGCAGTCAGCCACGGTGAGTGACCGCGTCCCTTCTCTGTGAAGGCCGCAGCTCACCTCCACACCCCTCCAGGGAGGGGAGCACCAGGAGTTTCTAAAGCCGGCCCTGCCGCCTGGAAGCCACACTGCAGTGCTGGGATTAAGGAAAGCTTCCCCAGGTCAGTGCTTAATGAGCAATTAAACATTTCTAAGACATCTGAGCTGGTGAGAAGAAAAGACTTTATTCTTTATATTTTAAAAGTGATGCTCAGAATGCCACTTCAAGTCATAAAGTAGCCCAGCGTCCCCATAGTTTCTCAAGTAGGACACTGGGGAGAAAGGATAGAAAATATGCCTGTGGCTGGCCAGGTGGAGCAAAAGACTTTTTTTTTTTTAACCGAAGTTCTAAAATGTACCCGAAAAATGGAAATCAGAGAGATTGGAGGAGGCAAGTCTTTGAGAATGCATTTTCTATTTCTCTGACTCCTACTAGAGAAATAAACTTCTTTATTACTGAAATATAACATACAGGACAGGGCATAAGTCATAAGTATCAGCTTGAGAAATTTCCCAAATGTATTTTCGAGACTGAGTAATTCTTTAAAATTTCTACTCATGTGTAAAGTTAGTTTTCCTTGATGTCGAGAAGTTGGCAGCTACTGAAAAGTTAGAAGTGAGATGTTCAGAGCCAAAATGCAAAATTGCTGCTGTGAAACCAACGCTTTCCTTGATTAAGAGGAATGACTTGCTCTTCTCCCTACCTGAGGCTGTAGAGCACTTTCCCGTCTGGCTGCACGCGCAGCATGACGTTGTCCGTGGTGGTGTCGTGGATGAAGGAGCGCTTAGAGTGCACGAAAAACATGTCGGGGACCCAGATCTTCTTCACCAGCCGGCCATCGAATGTCATGCTGAGGTTGTTGGTGCTGGGAAAAGACAGCCTCTCGTCCTTCCAGTAGTGCCTCAGGTAGAGGGTCATTGTAAAGTCCTGGGGGCAGAGGGCAGAGAGGGAACCCCAGACACACACAGACCCACTGGGTGCGGGCGGGAGATTCTGTGCTCCTGTGGAGCCATCACCTGGCTGGGGAATGAAACTGAGCCGAGCGAGGTCTTGCTTCTGGTGCCCGAGTTTGCTACAGTAGGAGGAAGAGAACTCTGCGGGGGAGGAACTCAGCAAGCGGCCTGTGGCGGACAGGACCACTGGGTCTGAGCTCCGCCCCCAGCCCCTGGCATTTGCCCCCTATACGGCGGAGGCTGCTACTGCCAACACCTGGGGCTCAAGCCACAAGAGCCAGAGAGTTAACGCCTGTGAACAGCACTTAGCTATGGAGAGGGGTGGTGGATAAATACCCCACATACCTTGCTCCTGACTTGGGATAGCCCTGAGATGTGTTCTTTGCTGACTCCCGAGCACCCTGGTGGGACTGGGTTCTGCAGTAGTGACTGGCTTGCTAGCACGGCAACTCTGCTGCTTTCCCTCCTGTCTCGCTTCCCCACTCTGTTCCTATGTTTCCCAGGATCACCTCCAAATAAATTATGCTAGAATGCTTGTCTCAGGTCTGCTTCTAAAGGTAAGGCCCTAAAACGTCGTCCTGCAAGTCGAGGAGTTGTAGAATGTTCCATTTTTTATCTGAACCCACCGAAAAGAAAAAAAACGGACACTCTTGTGTTCCTTCTGCATTTTCACAGCCAGGCACAGAATCCACAGGAGTAAGATGTGTCTGGCTACTTGGCAGCTGCAACCTGGGACCCTGTTGCTCACATTTGAGCGCCTTTGCCCAGAGAATGTATCCAGGTAGTAAGAGCCTGGGCGCTGAGGGGGAAGATCACGTTTGTCATCTGGCTCTATATTATCCCAGTTTGGTGGCTTTGGGCGAATCTCTCTGAGCCATCTGTAAAATGAGTGTGGGAACTCCCACCTCCTAGGGCAGTTGTGAGACCAAGTGAATTCAGGTGCCTGGAGCTGCTGGCCTGGGGCAGGCCATGGGAATCCCCCTGCCCACGTCCGGGTCAGAGAAGCACTTACCATGTCAACCTCTGAGATGCTGTCCAAGCTCTCCACTTGCACATCCACACCAACAGGAATGGCAGGGCCTGGGAACAGAGCACACCTACAGCATTCATTCTTTTCACTTGGACTTTTACCATGGCAGAAATAGGCAAAAGGAGCATTTCCCATGGAACCTCAATGTTATGTCAGACTTGAAGGTTTGGTCGTGCCAACCTGAAGTCACACCAGAGATAAAAGGATGGACTCATGGGCTGGTTCCCTGAAATATTCCAGCAAAAGGAAAAAAAGGGGATTTTTTTGTTTTGTTTTTTTTTTTTTTTAGTTTGAATCATCCAGGTGATTTTGAAATGATGAAGTTAATAAATAGCTTTCTGCCTTGGTTGCATATGTTAATCTGAAGGTATGACCAAGGTTGAAGGCTAGGTCTGGTCTAAGGAGTAATCGACTTACTCCTTAGCATGAGGCCACCCACTTTATTTTCTGTATTTCTCTACTGATTGGGCACACTTTTTCATCATGGAAGCAGTGGCTCTTGTATGGCCATGACAAAGGCATTGCTTGGGAATAGGTGCCCAGGACTGAAGTCGTATCAGGTCCTTCGCCAAACCCACAGATCTGCTCCTTTGCTACACGATGGAGGAGCTTCCAGGGGAGATATGATGAACCAGGACAGCCTTAAAAACATGATTTATTTTTTGTCATTTCTGGGCCAAAAAACCTTAATATCAATAAATAGTAAGAAAGCATAATAAAGGGAATAGAGTCCTGCCCCTTTTCGTCCCTGATTTCAGGCCAAGGGGCAGACATGGAACACCCTCAAATCACCATGGAGCAAAAAGGTGGATTTGGATCTGACAGCAGCAGATTATGGACTGGTAGAGACTCCCTTCTGGGGCCTACTTATTGTCTGGGCAAAGGTGAGTGCACGAAAGAAAAGGCAAGAGAATGATTTTTAAAATAAATATTTTTTCCAGGAAAATAAACCCATAAAGATGAAAATCCTATTTGACACTAAGAGGGCTGAAACCAGCAGCTGCAGACTAAGCTTCAGAGGGCTTTGCCATTCTTCCGCACTAAGTCATTATTTTCTCAAGCTATTTTCGTGTAATTAAAACTACACTCTGCTCTTAGATACGGACCCTGAATTCCGTCTGCCAGCTCCCAGAGGAGAACGAATTTAGTGCAAGGGTTGTAATTGCAGAGCATTTTCAGGAGGCAGCTTTGGGCTGCAGCTGCCCCGTCTTCCCCTTGCCCTGCCCACGGCCGGCCAGCTGCTGGCCTCGCTGATCCTGAGCCATCTTGTCAGGAGCAGTGGCCCGAGGACAGCTGGCTGGCCCAGCCTGGCCACCCGTCAGTCAGCATGCGCCTCCTGGGAATGGGCTCAGCAGAGCCCGGGGTGGGGGGAGCGCATGCTCGGAAGATAGGTGGGCTTGGCACCTTGTCCACCAAGCACAGCCAAGGCAGACCTGACAGAAAGGGCACAGCCGTGTGGTCCCTTGGCTTGATTTCCCGCACACCGACAGATGGAAGGACCTGAAGAAAGAAGACACCCCGAAAATGCACATCTCATACCTCCGAAGCCAGGTCTCATGCTGAAATCATGGTCGTCTATCCTCAGAAGCTGCTCTGACTTTGTCAGAGGCGATTTGGTGATGTCAGGGCTTCGTTTCAGAATTGGGCTGCCGAGGGGGAAAAACAGATTGGTTATGTATTCCAGGCAAGCCAGATAAAAAGCCATCGCATCCTGACTAGCTCTTGGCAGGCTTGAGGGGATGTGTTATTTCTTTTTTTAAGCTACTTCCTTTCTCCAGTTCTCTGGATGAATGAACGGACCCCGAAGGTTCTCAACCACGACTGAGGAGCTTCAAAAACACCAACACCTGGTCCCGCCTCAGAGATTCTGATTTGGGCAGTTGGGAAATAGGGCCTGGAAATTGGTGTTTTTTAAAGCTTCCCTGATGATTCTAATGTGTAACCAAGTCTGAGAATGGCTGGTTCCAGTCTTAGTAATAAGCCCGAACACCCGCAAAGTGCCTCGGCCATGCTGGGGCTTTGAGCTGGAGGGGAAAGCGGTTCTTGTGGGCCGAGCCTGGCGTCTTTGACCCCTGTCGCCGCCTGCTCTGTGGAGGGAGATGGGCTTCCCTCCAGCCAAAGGCCAACCATCCTGTCGTCTCAGGAGGCAGCTTCTCGTGCTGCTGCTTCTGAATTGCACCTAGGGCCATTTTCGTCTATTTTCCCTTTTTCTAAATAGGTAACGTATTTGCAAGGTTTGACAATTTTCTTTTTTCTTTCTTTTTGGAGACACGGTATCATCTGTTACCCGGGCTAGAGGGCAGTGGCATCATCATAGCTCACTGCTTTTACAAGCAGTGCTGCAATGGCCTTGAACCTTCTTCATTCACCTGTTAGCACCATCTTTGGAATCCACAGAAACAATTGACAACCTTCCCAGCTCTTCCTTTTTCTGACATCAGGCCTGTGTCCTCTCTGGGAACCACCACACACACTTTTCCTTTCCCCAGCAAGGTGGCTCCCAACCTTTGGCATGCAAGAGCATCTCCTGGAGGGCTTGTTAAAACCTAGATTCCTGCACCTCCCCCACCCCCTGCAGCTTCACACTGAGTAGGTCTGGACTGAGGCCCAAGAATTTGCATCTCTAACGAGGTCCCAGATGCTGCTGCTGCTGCCGGCCAGGAGGCAACACCTGGGGAACCACTGCCCAGGTGCATTTTATCCTCAATACGCAGTTTCATCCTTTAGCACTACTCAGTCCACCTTTACGTTCTCTGCTCTCTTCTTTCCTGAAGAAACTCTTCAGCTCTGTAGCGGGTGGGGGGCGGCTTCGGTGAGGATTAAATGAGAACGTGTGCAGAAGTACATTTCAAACCATGAAGCGATGCACAAATGGAAGGTGCCATCGCCATGAGGGAGCCAAAGAGGAAATGTCCTTTTATAGTGAGGAAGTTAGGATGCTGGTAGCAAAGGAAGAGGCCCGGGGAAAGAATTTGAGCTAGTGCATCAGGACCGTGCTACAGCTGCTTGCACATGCAAGGGAGGAAGCCAGTGCCCATCGCCGTGTCATCCTCTCTCCCACCCAGCTCGATCCAGGACCCCCCCATCTTCTCCTTTTAGGCTCCCCTTCCTCTTGTCCCCGACTCTCTGCTTCCTGCCCCTTGGTGAGGGTTGGGGGACGGGGCGCGGCGGGGAAGAAATGTCTGCAGAGCAGTGTTCGTGGTTCACGGCCATACCTGCCTTGCAAGTGGACGTCTCCGTGTGCTTCTCGTCTCTGTCTTTGAGGCCGGCTGCGAAAATAAAAAATAAAGACACTCTAGAGACAGTCTAGGCACTCAAATCAACCAAGCACCCCTTGCCCTCCAGATTTGCTTCAAATCTAACCAGAATAAAATGATAAAATGTGAAAGGAAAAGAAAAACTATGAAGCTTCAGTGCGTTAATTTAGCCTTTTGATGAGCATTTTCCACGTACCTACAGGAGCAGGGATTGGAGGATTAATTACTTAGAAGGCCTAATTTGAAGAAGTCTGACCTGAAATATCTCCCCCACTGGTCCATCCAGGCCTGAAATTGATGCCATTCTTCCAGAATGTTCTTAAGGATGAATACATTTTAACTTTGATCTACCATAAACTGTTGCTATGGAGAATAACACGTTGCCAGGTGAACTGTATCACTGGGGAATCTTTGCCGTCTGGCTCGTGAGTTCAGCCAAATGGGCACTGACAGGAGAGACAGGAGGAGGAGGGAGAAGTCAGGGTGTTTATTCCTCGTTCTCGCTCTGCCTTGATGCCAAGGACTAGCAATGGCTGTGTTACTCTATGATGACAGATAATCAGAGGATCTTCAATAAGCTCCAATAATACTATTTCCCCTTCAGGCCTAGAGGTAGTCACAGCTTCCTGCTGTTCCTAGTCCTCGGGCATCAGCAGGCCTTCTGGTCCCTGAGCCCTGCCCATATCTCTTCGAGTGCTCCCTTCATTCACGTAAGCCCTTTTGAGCACGATGCTGTTTTCTGCTAGGACTCCACTGGTGCGTGAGGTCGGGTCAGGACCGATGCACAGGGATTATGTCATCTGTACCAAGTGGAGCAGAGGCAGGCGTGCACTCTGCAGGAGTGGGTCCCTGCCGCGGGGATGAGCTAAGCCTGGAGGGAGGGATGCTTTCTGGGCTCTAGGCCACCACAGTGGCCCGTTGGCAGGGGCAGTGTGAGGCTGCAGGCTACAGGGCAGACTTCTCTTCCTGGTCAGCACTCACACAGTGCTGGGCTACCATGGACCCTCAGTGCATGCTGGCCGGAATCAGCCCCCGAAGATGGGCACCTGCAAAGGGAGACAGGAGGGACTGAAAGAGGTGGCCAGGATGGAAAACAAGCCTGGCCCAGATCTTCCTTTGGCTTTGGGCCAAACAGAACTAGACACTGATGAAAGGGAGGTTTGTCAGATTCTGAGATGCCACTGCCGCTGCCTTCCTGAAGCTTGGATTCTAGCCTACAGAAGGCTGATGTTTACATGCCCATGTGAAAAAAAAAAACTTGGAAAATAGATTAAGCATAAAGCAGAAGATGAAAACAACTCAGAAATAACCTCTGTCATTCTTTATACATGTATCCTTATAGTTCTCTGAGAGAGAGAAATCACAGTTTGTAACTTGCTTTTAAACTCAAGTTACACTATAGTCAACCACAAGTTATGGTATACCTTAAAATAACAAAAAGAGTGGAATTGGAATGTTCCTAACACAAAGAAATGATAAATGCTTGCGGTAATTAGATACCCTGATTACCCCGATTTGATTATTACACCTTTTTTCCTTGTATCAAAATATCACACGTACCCCATAAATACATGTGACTATTATGTGCCCATAATAATTAAAAATAAAACATCTTTAAAAAACAGACTGAAGTTACAATATATCATGGAATATTTTTCACGTCATTGGCATCTTTTACCAGCCAAGGATATGATTATTAATCTTGAAATGAAGTATTACACAAAGCAAATTAACAGGAATAGCTAACATTGCTCGAGCACTTCCTATCTGCCAGGGACCATGCTAACTCACATCACTGGCATTAACTCAGGCCATTCCTTACAGCCCTATGAGGTAGGCCTCATCATTACTCCCTTTTATACACCAGGAAACTAAGACAGATGGTTTAAGCAGCTTGTAGAAGTGACGGAATCAGGGGTCTGGCTCCAAGGATTGGAAGCAAGGTTGGCCACAGCGTCCCGTTGAAAGATTTGCCTCCCACTGCCAGGAATTTGTCTTAGAGGTGGAAGGGCTGAGCTCATCCTTCTCTTTGTGTAGAAGCTAGCATGGAGCTTCCACAAAATTGGTGTCCAATAAATACTTACTGGATGAGGCCTAGGAGGTTACAAGAAAGGATAGACATATCCCAAGTTAAGATGACATAGGATGATATTCAAGACAGCTTTTTGGACTGAACAGAGGGTATACGTTTTTTGAACACACATTTCCATTTTGGATAGAATGAAAAGTTCCAACCTATGGAGCTTCTTAATGTCTGCTTGTTCTAGTTCCTCATCAGTTTGTGTGTGGAGGATGTTTTCTCCAGAGACGCGTCAGAACGCTCTCAGAGGGCAGGTGGGCAGGGCTGGGGCCTGTGATGACGAGGGCTGTCGGAAGGCTCCTTCACTAATGGCAGGGCTCCTGGTGAGTTATACTTCACTTCACTGATAATTTCATCTCTGAGACGATGAAGAACTTAACTTTCACCAGGAAGCAAGAACCCCCTAAGGAAAACGGTCTTACAGGGAGGGCAATATGGGGGACTAGACGCAGCCTGCACGACGCCACTCTCACCGAGAGGATCAAAAGTGGCGAACACACACTAACCTTTGGATCAATCGTCTCAGCGAGAGCACTGGGAATCCACGCAGAGGAGCTGGGAGTGAAGTGAAGACGATGGAAGTGGGATGAGCTGCTCAGCAGGACCGGAGGTAATTAGGGAAGGTGCCCACACGTGGGAAAGGGATGGAGGAGAGAATCCCAGGCTCCACACTTCCCCTGAGGATACTGCAATGGCAGCAGCGGGAGGGCCCCTCCACTGTATCAGCTCCAGACTGACACAGAGACCTGCCTGGAGGTTGTGCAGCTGTGTTGTTGCTCCAGAGGGAAGGGACAGCTGGCTTGCAAGCCCCAGGCACTGTGGCTGGCACCATTATAACATTTCAACCCCAGAATACTACTTTTGCCCAAGGGTCAGATCTGTGACTACTGCCTCCCCTTGTCCCCTGCCAGGCAGGGAGGGAGCGTGAATCCCAGTGCACGCACCCATGACATGCGCCCCCACTACCACCACCACCATGGTGGGTAGGGAGGATCCCCGGGCAGAGCAGGAGACCAAAGGCCTGGCACCTGCTGCTGTGGCCTGGGTGATCTTGCTCAACTGCACTTCCCGTGGGACCCAGGTGGAGCACATGGCTATAGCCCTTGGCACCCACTGCCCATGGCTGGGGCAGCTGGACCACTGCTTTGGCCACCACCAGTGCCTGAAAGGCCCTGAGGGTGTGCCCCAGCTGTTAGCTGCCCCAGTCCACACATGAGCACTGTGCCCTGCAGACCTGCTCCATCCTGAGTAGGTGCGCTGCTCATGGGTCCACTCTGTCCAGGGATCCTGCTCCACCCTGTGCATGAGCTGTGACCTGCTGGCCTGCAGGGCCACTACACCCTGAGCACCTGCTATACCATGCACCGTATCCTGCATGGACTTTACCCAGCCCATGTGCCCGGCACCTAAGCTAACCAGGCCTGCACATGTTGGTGCTATGCCCAGCAGGTCTCCTCCGTCCTGTGCACCCGCCCTGTCCTGCCAGCCAGCTCCACCTCGTGTGTGCACCTGGCACCAGGGGCTGGCCCTGCCATGGCAGCCTGGCGATAACTACAAGGGAACAGGGGAGGTACAGCAGAGCAGCAGCATTAGAGGTTCACAGTGCACCCCCTCTCCTGCCTAGTCAAGCTTCTGGAATAGGACCCAAGCATGACATCCAGGGACCCATCCCTATCTTCACCAAGCAATAGAGGTCTCAGCATAGAACGGGTGTACCATATCTGCTATCTGTTTTGAGCTGAGAGAAGTGGCCCCAGATGAGAAGGCACTAGCATAAAAACTCCAGCAACATGAAAAAATGGACTGACACCCCCAAAGGATCATGATAGCTCTTCAGTAATGAACTCCAACCAAAAAGAAATTGTTGAAATGACAGATATGGAATTCAGATTCTGGATGGCAAGTAAGATGAATGGCATTGAGGAGATGGTAGAAAAACAACTCAAAGAAATGAAAAAAATATTTTAGGACATGAATGAAAAATTCACTAAAGAGATAATATTAGAAAAGAGAAAATAGAACTTAAAGAAATGAAAGAGTCATTTAGAGAATTTCAAAATACATCCAAAAACTTTAACAACAGATTAGACCAAGCAGAAGAAAGAATTTCAGAGCTTGAAGACAAGGATTTCGAAGTAACCCAGTCAGTAAAAAAAATGCAGAAAATAGAACAAAGAAGAATGCACAATCACTGAGAGAAATATGGGATTATGCGAAGCAGACTAATATGAGAATAATAGGTATCCCTCAGGGAGAAGAAAAATCAATAAGCATGGAAAACCTATTTGAGAGAATGATAGAGGAAAATATCCCTGATGAAGCTAGAGGTTTAAATATCCAGATACAAGATGGTTATTGAACACCTGGAAGATTCATAGCAAATAGAACATCTCCAAGACATATAATCTTCAGCCTGACCAAAGTCAAAGTGAAGGAGAAAATCCTACAAGCCACAAGCAACAAGTTACTTGCAAAGGAAAACCCATCAGACTAATAGCAGAGACCTCTCAGCAGAGACCTTTCAAGCCAGAAGGGTTTGGGATCTCATATTTAGTCTTCTTAAGCAGAATAACTGCCAGCCAAGAATTTTGTATGCTGCAAAACTAAGTTTCACAAATGAAGGAGAAATAAAGTGTTTCCCAGAGAAGCAAACACTAGGGAATTTGTCACCACTAGACCTGCCTTATAGGAAATGCTTAACAGTGTTCTACATGGAAGAGAACAATTGATACCCACCCAATGTAAAAACACCCAAAAGTTAAAGCTCACTACTCTTACAAAACAGTAACACAAGAGAGAAAACAATGCAACTAGGTATCATTCAACATGATGAACAGAACACTATCTCATATATCAATGCTAACATTGAATGTAAATGGTCTAAATGCTCCTTTCAAAAGATATAGACTGGCTGAATGGATGAAAAAACACACCCTAAGTATCTGCTGTCTCCAAAAAACTTGCATGGATACTCATAGACTCAAGGTAAAGGGATGGAAAAAAATATTCCATGTGAATGAAAACCAAAAGCGAGCAGGAGTACCTATTCTCATATGAGGTAAAATAGACTTTAAATTATTAATAACAATGAAAAAAAGACAAAGACAATCATTATATAATCATAAAGGGAGTAATTTAGCAAGAAGATATAAGAATCCTAATATACATGCAGCTAAGACAGGAGCTTCCAGATTCATAAATAAAATACTCCTCCATCTAGGCAAAGAAATAAACAGCGACACCATAATTATTGGAAACTTCAACACTCCACTGACAGAACTGGACAGATCTTCAAGGCAGAAGATCAACAAAGGAACAGTGGACTTAAACAGGACTCTAGAACACATGGACCTAACAGATATATACAGAACATTTTACCCCCAAACTGCAGAATATACATTCTTCTCTAGCACATGGGACATTTTCCAAGATAGATCATGTTAGTCCATAAAAAGATAGATCATACATTAGTCTCAGCAAATTCAGAAAAAGAAATCATTCCATGTATTTTCTCAGATCACAGTAGAATAAAACTAGAAACCAACTACAAGAGGAACTCTCAAATCTGCACAAATTCATGGAAATTAAACAACCAGCTGCTGAACGATCCTTGGGTCAATGACAAAATTAAGATGGAAATCAAAGGTTTTTCAAACTGAACAACAATCATGACACAAGCACCCAAAATCTATGGGATACCGCAAAAGCAGTGTTAAAAGGAAAATTCATAGCCTTAAATTCTTACATCAAAAAGACAAAAAGATCCCAAATTAACAACCTAATGCCACATCTAAACAAACTAGAAAAAGAAGAATGAACCAAACCCAAAGCTAGCAGAAGAAAAGAAACAACAGAGCAGAACTAAATGAAATGGAAACAAACAAAAATAAAAAGGATTGACGAAACAAAAAGTTGGTTCTTTGAAAACATAAACAAAATCAATAAACCTCTCTAGATTAACCAGAAATAGAAGAGAAAGGACCCAGATAAGCTCAATGAAAAGTGAAAAAGGAGACATTACAACTGATACCACAGAAATACAAAATATCATTCGTGAATACTATGAAAATCTCCACACACACAAACTAGAAAACGTAGAGGAAATGGATAAATTCCTGGAAACACACAATCTTCCAAACCTGAATCAAGAAGAAATAGAAATCCTGAACAGACCAATAACAAGCAGTGAGATTGAAGCAGTAATAAAAAATTTACCAACCAAAAAAATCCCTGGACCAGATGGATTCACACCCAAATTCTACCAGACCTACAAAGAAGAACTGGTACCTATCCTACAGAAATTATTCCATAACATTGAGAAGGATGGAATCCTCCCTAACTCATTCAGTGATGCTGGTATCATCTTGATACCAAAGCCAGGAAAGGACACAACAAAAAAAACTACAGACCAATATCCTTTATGAAAATAGATGCAAAAATCTTCAACAGAATACTAGCAAACTGAATTCAACAGCACATCAAAAAGATAATTCACCATGATCAAGTGGGTTTCATCCCAGGGATGCAAGAATAGTTTAACATATGCAAATCAAAAAAACGTGATTCCCCACATAAACAGAAGCAAAAATAAAGATCACATAATCATCTCAATAGATACAGATAAAGCATTAGATAAAATCTAGCACCCTTTCTTGATAAAAATCCTTAATAAACTAGGCATAGAGCAAAGACAATATATGTAACCTAAACATTTGTACCCCCGTAATACACTGAAATAAAAAAAAATTTAAAAACAAACAAAAAACAAACTAGGCATAGAAGGAACATACCTCCAAATTATGAAAGCCATATATGACAAAACCCACAGCCAACGTCATACTGAATGGGGAAAAGTTGAAAGCATTTTCACTAAGAACCAGAACAAGACAAGATGCCCACTGTCACCACTTCTATTCAAGACAGTACTGGAAGTCCTGCCCAGAGCAATCAGGCAAGAGAAAGAAATAAAGCGCATATAAATTAGAAGAGAGGAGGTCAAACTACCCTGTTCCTGATGATATGATGTTATATCTAGAAAACCCCAAAGACTCCACAAAAAGACTCCTAGAATTGATAAATAAATTCAGCAAAGTCTCAGATTACAAAATCAATGTATGCAAATCAGTAGCATTTCTATATTCTAATAACAGTCTAGCTGAGAGTCAAATCAAGGACTCAATACCATTCACAATAGTTATACCTAGGAATATACTTAACCAAGGAGATAAAAGATCTCTACAAGTAGAACTACAAAACACTGATGAAAGAAATCGTAGATGATGCAAACAAATAGAAATACATCCCATGCTCATGAATTGGTAGAATCAACTTTGTTAAAATGTCCATATTGCCCAAAGTGATTTACAAATTCAATGTAAGCTCCATCAAAATGCCAATGTCATATTTCACAGATCAAGAAAAAAAAATAATTATATGCTTCATCTGGAAATAAAAAGAGCCTGAATAGCCAAAGAGCCTGAATCTTAAGCAAAAAGAACAAATCTCCAGATTTGTCACATTACCTGACTTCAAATTATATTACAAAGCTATAGAAACCAAAAGAGCATGGTACTGGTATGAAAATAGAGACATAGATCTATGGAACAGATAGAGAACTCAGAAATAAAACCCTCTATCTATAACAAACTGATCTTTGGCAAAGCAGACAAGAATTCCTTCCTGGGGAAAGGAAGCCCTATTCAATAAATAGTGCTGGGAAAACCAGACAGCCACATGAAGAAGAATGAAACAGGACCCCTATCTCTTGCCATATATAATAATTAATTCAAGGTAGATAAAAGACATATTTGTAAGGTATGAAACCATAAAATTCTACAAGAAAATGTAGGAAAAACTCAAATATATGAAAAAATGCTAATCTTCAAGGAACATCACTAATCTTCAAGGAAATGCAAATTAAAATCACAGGGAGATACCATCTCACCCCTGTCAGAATGGTCATTATTAAAAAGTCAAAAAGCAATAGATACTGGCATAGATGCAGAGAGGAAGGAATGCTTATACACTGTTGGTAGGACTGCAAATTAGAACAACCTCTGTGAAAAATAGTATAAAGATTCCTCAAAGAAATAAATGTAGACCTACCATCTGATCCATCAATCCCACTATACTGGGTATCTACCCAAAGGGAAAGAAGTCATTTTATTAAAAAGATACCTGAGCTCGAATGTTTATGGCAGCACAATTCACAATGGCAAAGATGTGGAATCAACCTAAGTGCCCATCGGTTCATGATAAAGAAAATGTGGTATACGTATACCATAGAGTATTACTCAGCCATAAAAAGGAATGAAATAATGTCTTTTGCAGCAAGTCGGATGGAACTAGAGACCATTATTCTAAATGAAGTATCTCAGGAATGGAAAAACAAACACCACATGTACTCTCTAATAATTGGGAGCTAAACAATGGACATACATGGGCACAAAGAGATGTAAAGGATATTGGAAACCAAGAAGGGGAGAGGGTGGGAGGGGATGAGGGGTAAAAACTTACCTGTTGGGTACAATGAAAGCTGTTCCAGTTATGGGCACACCAAAAGCCCCGACTTAAGCATTACACAAGGTATCCATGTAACAAAAACATTTGTACCCTCCTAATATTTTGAAATAAGAAAAATAAAGAAAGAAAGAAAATGATCTTGCCTTCCTGGCATCTGTAACAGCTAAGGGAAGAAGTCCTTGTGTGTAGTCCAAGACACACAGGACACCCAGGTGTCCTTTACACCCTCATCCAGGGCCACTGAGAACAGCTGGGCATGGCCAGCTCTAAGTCCACGGTTCAGAGGTATATCTGCTCATAGGGGTGCCCTTTTCTGATATGCATAAAGACCCAGAAAAGGCCAGATGGGGCCCCACCCACACCAGTCAGCCAGCCAGTCCTGGCTGCGCCTCTGCCTCAAAACCCCTCTCCCCGTCCTTGCCTCTCCATCCCCGCTCCCCCTGCCTTATGTGTCATTACTTACCGCCCCGGAAGGCCGCAGGCTTTCCCGCCTCTGCTCCTGCCCATCTCTAATCCAACCACCACACCAACACCATGAAATGAAAATCACAATCATGTCACTTCCCCTCTCAAAACCCTTCACCCTCATAGCAAAAGCCACATGAAGCCCATAATAAGGCCTTCCCAGCCTCAGCTCCCACTCTGTCTCCAACTTCTTGCAGGTGTCAGTTACATCTCTATGCTTTGCTCCTGGTGTCCAACTGTCTAGAATGTCCTTCCCACTATTCTTCACACCGCTTTTTACCCAGAAGACTCCGTGAACTTCCAGATCAAATACTACCTCCTCCCAGAAGTGTTTCTGGGCTTCTTTCCTTCCCACTGAATCCGATGTTTCTCTCCTTTACACGCTTTCATCAGAACACGTGTCTCCCTATGTGGCGTGGGCTTTCTGACTATCCCAGTTACTGCACCGTCAGCCCAGTGGAGGAGGGACTCTATCTTACGCATCTCTGTAAGCCCTTAGCAGTGTGCCCAGCTGATTTTACAAAGACACGTGCAAAATAAGAAAGGGGAAGCCCAAACCCAACAGTGTATTCCAACAAGTTAATTGGACCCATAAGAAACACAGCAAGGAGGCCTAGGTCTGAACGAGGCAAGACTCAAGAGACGCAGAATTCTTTGTGGTTGCATTCCGAGCCCAGAAAGCTGGCAGAAGGAAATGTACTGCATGGAAAAGATGAAGCAATGTTGACAGTTACAGTAAGGCTGAGATTCTGATAATGGAATCCAATTTTACTTTGATACTCCCCATCAGAGAATGGTCTTCACCTTGGAGAGAGTGAAAGGAATGAGCTGCTGCTCAGGAGAGTGAACGTGATAGCACGAGATCATCTAATGCTCACCTTTGGTCCCACATTGGAATCACTTGAGGAGCTTAAAAATCCCAGGCCACACCCCACACCAATTAAATCAGGACCTCTGAGGGTGGGACCCAGCCATTAAGAGTTTTCAAATCTCCTCCGCTGATTGCAATGTTCAGCCAATATCGAGAATTCCAATTTTTAAAAGTAAAGCTCCTTTGCCCAGTTCTTTGAGGCACTGACGTGGTAGAGCAGGAGGGCGGCAGGCAGGAACTCAGCACGCTGCCCTGAACCCTGGTTTTTCTCACTGGTGGGAGACTCAGCAAGCTTCATCTCTCCAGGTCTGTTTCCTCAGCTGTGAAATAAGGGACTAGGCCGAGAGGCAGATGTGAGTACTCTCCAGTCTATTTCACAGGTGGCGGCATCTCTGAGAGGTGAGAGGCGCTTGGCAGCTCTAGTCCTGCTGATGCGGTGTCAGTTTCCACACAGACCCATCAGCACCCCCGGCGGGGGGGGGGGGATGTAATTTTTATTTATTTAATAAGGATGCTCCCATAATGTTATTTATATTGCATTTCTTGAATTGCTATAGAGGCTTTGCATTTTTCCACATAATGAGTATTCTGTATTTTTCCTTGGGTGTAAATGGTTCATCTTCTTTGATTCCTTACTATGTGGATTTTTGGTAACTAATAATCTGCTTTTCATATCATGTTCTCTAGGATGTGTGATGGTTAATTTTGTGTGTCAACTTGGCTAGACCGTGGTACTCAGTTTTTGGTGAGACGCCAGTCTAAATGTTGCTGTGAAGGGATTATTTAAGATGCGATTCACATTTCCCTTGGTAGACTTTAAGTAAAGCAGATTACCCTCCTTAATGTGGGGAGCTCTCATCTGATCAGCTGGAGGCCGTACGAGAAAGCACTGGTGTTTCCCAGAGAAGGAGATTCTGCTTCCAGACTGACCTTTGTCCTTGAGACTGCCACGGCCACTCCGGCCAGAATTTCCAGCCTGTCTGCCCTGCCGATTTCAGACTTGGCATGCCCGTAAATGTGTGAGCCAGTTCTTAAAATAAGTCTCTCACTCTCTCTCTCTCTCTCTCTCTCAAGAGAGAGGGGGTCTATGTGCATGGATGTGTATATGTATATATGTATGTGTGTGTATATATGTATATATGTGTGTATGTGTGTGTATATATATATATATATCCTATTGGTTCTGTGTCTCTGGAGATCCCTGACCAATACAGGGTGTGAACACTCCTTGATGTCTGAGGTCTGCACATCTAAGGGAGATCCCAGTTGGTGCCTGGAGCCAAAGGACAGCAAGGGCTGTCTGGGTGGGTGGGACCAGCCCACCTTTGCCCTATCAGCTTCTGTCCTATCTTGGGGCTGTTTGATCAAACCATCTTCCTGCCACCATCACTTACTTGTGTTCCCTCCAACTTGGTGGGTCCCTAAGACACAGACCCCCTGCTATTGCCCTTCCAGAGAGAAAAGAGGGCACATCAAGAGCATGCTTGTCTGCCTGCCTTGCAGGCAAAATCTCAGCCTAGATCATCCCTTTGTTTCTTGTACATATGTCTGAATATATCTTCCCTAAGGCTTTACTTGAAGACACTGAGTTACTTTTTTTTTTAATGGAAAGCTCTGAATTTTTTCCACTTATTCTCTTTATCAGAATTCTCAGATTGTATTTTCCCACTTATTATAGGATGTACTACTTTGTAATTTGCAGGTATCTACTTGTCTCTAATGCCAAAACTATCCCCTTTATGAGCAAACTTTGTTTAGTGATTAAATCTTATTCGCTATGTACTTATGTGCTTTTGAACATTCTAGACTCTCATTAGGTGCCTTTGAGTGAAATTCTCACAGCTAATTAAATGTATCAGCTGTAAAAAACAAAAACAAAACAAACAAAAACAGAGTATGTTTTTCTAGGAGACACCTGCAATGCATTTCAGCCAATGCTCCTGGCCCACATCCAACATTTCTAGAACATTTCCACATATCAGATGTTGTACTTGAGCCTTGGGAGACACAGGTAAATAAATGATGCAGGGTGAGCCCTCACCAGGTTCATGGTCTAGAAACAGAGACAGATGAGATAAAATGACCCTGGTGAGTGATTAATCCTCTGAGAAGGGAGTGATCAAAGACTGTGGAAGCTCAGAACTAAGTCACCTGATTAAGACTTGAGAGGCAGGGGCTGGGGAGGGCCAAGGAAGGCTTCTCAGAGGAGGCAACACCTCTGCTAATATTGGGGGAAGAAAGAAAACGAGCTGGAGAAGGAAGAAAGGGGGTGTTGTGAGTACAGGAGCAGCATGGGCAGAGCCTCAGGAAACCACGGGACGGAGGGTGGGTCATGATTAGGCAGAGAGAAGAGGGCCAAGAAACACAATGAGGTGAGTCAACAGCTCAGCAAACATCCTGGAGAACAAAGGGACAAGATGAAGAGAGAACACTACTAACTTAAGAGAAAACCCAATTTCAAGGGGTTTAGGGAGATGAGAGAGACCCAGTCCACAATCCACCAGTTTTCGTGTTGTCACACGTGACAGGGATTTGGCGGCATCCCAAGCATCATCGTTGTCTCCCTCTGGCTCTGACCTTCATCATTGGAACCCTGTGAGGTCTCTCCTGGCCCGAAAACTCTCACCTGTTTCCCCCTCGCCTTCACCCAGTCTCAGTCTTTCGGTTCACAGCCAAGTTTCTGGTGAGAATTGTCTGCGTTCACTCCATTTTCTCCTCTCCTCTCGTCGACCCACTGACACCCATTTCTTCTTGTTAAGGTCATTAATGGCACTTAGCTGCTATTAATATATCCAGGGCTCAATGTCTCAGTCCTTTACCTAACTGATTTTGACCTTGGAGTGATCTGACCCTACTGTCCTCTCCCTCCTTCTTGAAACCCTTGACCCCTCACTGGAATGCCTCCCTCGTCCGAAAGCCTCTGAAGGCTCGGTCTGTATCTGATTTGGTCATTCTGAAAGAACCTACTGACCAATGTGGCACCTGCCCTGTAACACACTTTTGGTAACTGTCAAATAAATGGCCCTCATAGCATCCTCCACACCACTCTATTCCAGTTCTACACCTGTTTCTCTGGTCCCTCATTTCCAGTTTCCTTCACTGAATCCCTTTCCTCTGTCTTCTCCTTAAATGTTGTTCTCCCCAAGGTCTGCCCTTGATCCTGTTCTTACTCCATGCTCCATGCTCTCTCCAGGCACCTCATCTGCCACCACCTACAAGGACTCCCTTTAAATCTGCAGCTCCAGGCCCAATTTCCTTCCTGAGACGAAGACCTACATCCCTTCTTGTGGACGGGACAGCTGTCTCTAGCTATCTTGCAACCACATCCAGGTTCATATGTTCATACCAAACTCATCATCTTTACCCCCAAACCTCCTCTTCCACCTGCTCCCCTTCCCTGGCACCACCATCTACCCAGTCATACAATCCAAATACGTGTTGGACATTCACCCTAAACTATCCTCTCACCCTGAAGTGAATCAAATTCTGCAAATTCCAGCTGCTTAAAAGCTCTCATATCTACCCTCTTAGCTGTCCATTCCACTGTCATCCCAGCTGAGCCTGTCACCAGCTCTCAGCTGGTCTCAGGCACAGGCTCCAATCACTTTCTGATCTCTGCCTAAAGCAACCTCCCCACCCATCCACCATACTGCTGAGCAAGCAAGCGTAATCTCCCAGAAATGGAAATCCACTGAAACCATTCAAATCCTGCTCACCTTCAGAATAAATGTGGATTCTATAGCATGACAAAGAACATATGATAATGATACTTCTGGCTTCTAGTAGGATCAGGTTACCCTCCCAGAGCCTGAGCTGGCATTTGTCGGGGGGACTGTAGCGTAGACAGGTTGTTTCCATTCTTCTAGGGAGAAGAGGAGAGATGGTAAGTTTCGATTCATTCTAGAAACATTGCCCAAAGTGCTGGCATTCTGATCTTTACTCCGCATGATTCGTGAAGGTGGGTCCCACCTTGATGAGCCACCCACGGAGATGTTGGGAAATCACGTGAATTATTTGCTAGAAAGGAGACTAGGGTGAGGCAAGTGAGGTACGTAGGGAACAAAATTGAAAGAGTCACTCATTCTCTGGGTTGTGCAAACACCTCCTTACATTTTGCATCTTAGGTACTTCACCCACCTCACCCCTTTTGTGCTTGTGTTTGCTTGAGTTATTTGATTAGCAGGAACCATGGAAAGAAGCCTGGATTCAAATTACCAGCAGCTTGTGGGCTTGGTGTCTGGATGAAATTAAGCAAGCCCTTTAAAAGTTTAGGCTACATAAAAATAAAGTTTAACCTGGCTAGTGGAGTATAAGTTGGGGCCACCTTCTGTTCTAGAAAGAAATTTGGCCAAATATATCTGGAGCTTTGAATGTTCTTGTGTCATTTGATCCAACATACTTCTAGGACTCTATCCTAATTAAATAATCATGTATGTAGACAGCTTCTTATGTACAAAGATATACATACAGAATATTTATGTTAATAATAATAAAGAGGAAACAATTAATGTCCATAAATAGAAGAAAATGCTGACATGGTGGTACATCATGCATTATTATGCATATTATGCATTATGATGTAGCCAACCAAATGATAATTATATAGACTTTAAAAATAAGTAAACATGCAGACGATATCATAGTAAATACAATAAGGTTATAAAACTATATGCATAAAATAATCCCAAACTTGTTAATATTTGATATATGCTTAGAAAAAAAGACCAGAAGAAAATACACAAAATGTTAACAAGGTTATTTCTGGATTTGGGATTGTGGGTGATTTTGTGTTTTTAAATTTTTCCCAGTGAAGTAAATTTAGTTTAAAAAAATGTTCCCATTTTTTTGTAAATTTATATAATAGTAATATGTATCTTTCATAATAAAAAATGAAGTTTTTAAAAGTAATATTTTCCACCAGAGATAAGGTCTCACTCTATCTCCCAGGCTGAAGTGCAGTGGCGTGATCACAGCCCTCTGCAGCCTCGACCTCCTGGGCTCAAGGGATCCTCCCATCTCAGTCTTCCGAGTAGCTGGGACTACAGGCATGCACCGCCACAACGAGATAATTTTTTTGAATTATTTTTTGTAGAGATGGGGTCTTACTATGTTGCCTAAGCTGGTCTCAAACTCTAGCAATCCCCCTGCTGCTGGGCTCTAGCAATCCCCCTGCCTTGACCTCCCAAAATGCTGGGATTACAGGCATGAGCCACTATGTCTGGTCTAAAAGTAATTTTTAAAAAGAAAATCTACTTCACTCTTTAAGATCAGGAACAAGACAAGGATGCCCACTCCTGCCACTTCTATTCAACCATAGTACTGGAAGTCCTGGCCAGAGCAATCAAGCAAGAGAAAGAAATAAAAGGCATACAAATAGGAAAGAAAAGTAAAAATATCACTGGTTGCTGATGACATGATCTTATATATAGGAAACACTAATGACTTCCTCAAAAAACTATTAGAACTAATAAACTAATGCAGTAAAGTTGCAGGATACAAATCAACACACAAAAGTGAGTAGTGTTTTCCATACACTAATAAGAAACTATCTAAAAACGAAATCAAGAAAATCCCATTTAAAATAGCTACCTCAAAAAAAGAATAAATAAAAGAATAAAGAATAAATTCGACCAAGGAGGTGAAAAATCTGTACGCTGAAAACCATAGAACACTAATGAAAGAAATTGAGGAAGACATAAATAAATGGAAAGATATCCCGTGTTCATGGATTGTAAGAATTAATATTGTCAAATGTCCATACTGCCCAAATTGATCTACAGATTCGATGCAATCCCTGTCAAAATTCCAATGTCATTATTTACAGAAATGGAAAAAAGCATCCTAAAATTTGTATGGAACCACAAAAGACACTGAATAGTCAAAACAATCTTGAGCAAAAAGAACAAAGCTAGAGGCATCATGCTGCCTGATTTCAAGCTATGTTACAAAGCTATAGTAATTAAAACAGCATGGTACTGGCATAAAAATAATACACCAATCAATGGAGCAGAATGCAGAGCCCCAAAATGACCCCATACATTTATAGTCAATTGATTTTCAACAAAGGTGCCAAAAACACACAATGGGAAAAGAATAGTCTCTTCAATAAATGGTGTAGGGAAAACTGAATATCCACATGCCCTTGAACTCACAACATATATAAGAATCAACTGAAAATGAATTAAGGACTTAAACGTAAGACCTGAAACTATAAAACTGATAGAAGAAAACATAGGGGAAAACTACATGACATTGATCTGGGCAGTGATTTTTTTGAACTTGACCCCCAAAAGCTCAGGCAACAAAAGCAAAAATAGACAAATGAGATTACATCAATCTAAAAAGCTTCTGCACAACAAAGGAAACACTTAACAGAGTGAAGAGACAACCCACAGATTGGCAGAAAATATTTGCAGGCATACATCTAATAAAAGGTTAATATCCAAAATTTGTAAGAAACTCAAACAATTCAATAGCAAGAATGTAAACAAATCAATTAAAAAATGGACAAAGGACCCAAATAGACATTTTTCTAAAGAAGACATACGAATGGCCAACAGATATGTGGAAAACAATGTTCAACATCACTAATCATTAAGGGAATGCAAATTAGAACCACCACGAGATATCACCTCACACCTGTCAGAATGGCTATTATCAAAAAGATGAATGATAAGTGTTGGCAAGGATGTGGAGAAAAGGTAACCTTTGTACACTCTTGGTGGGAACATAAATTAGTACAGCTATTATGGAAAACTTCATGGAGGTTTCTCAAAAAACTAAAAACAGAATTACCATATGATCCAGCAATCCCACAACTGGAGTATATCCAAAGGATTTGAAATCAGTTTGTTGAAGAGATAGCTGCACTCCCATTTCCATTGCAGCATTATTCATAATAGCAAAGTTATGGAATCAGCCTAAGTGTCCATCGGCAGATGAATGGATAAAGAGAATGTGGTATACATATATGTATAATGACAACCGTACAAGTGGAATACTATTCAGCCCTTAAAAAGAAGAAAATTCTGTCATTTGCAACAATATGGATGAACGTGGAGGACATTAAGTTCAGCGAAATAAGCCAGGTGCCAAAAAACAAATACTGTGTGATCTCAATGATATGTGAACTCTAAAACAATTAAACTCATAGAAACAGACAATAGAATGATGGTTACCAGTGGCTGGGGGGGCAGAGAGGAGATATTGGTCAAAAGATACAAAGTTTCAGTTAGGAGGAATAAGTTTTTTGAGATATATTGCACAGTATGGTGATTATAGTTAATAATACTGTATTACATATTTCAAAATTGCTAAGAGTAAATTTCAAATGTTCTCACCACAAAAAACAGTAAGTATTGAAGGTGACGGATACATTAATTAGCTTGACTTAATCATTCCACATTGTATACATATATCCTAACATCACTTTGTACCCCATTAGTATATATAATAATTTGTCAATTTACAACAAAAGAAAAATAATTCAAAAATTAAAAAAAATTTAAGTTTGAAAAAAGCAATTCTTTTAAAAAAAAGTCTTTTTCACTCTCTGGGACTTGTTAATCATTGGTATTTGCTACTAGATTGCCACTCTAACTATGGCTTGGGAGACAGGCTGAGAAGTTTTTGGATGACAATCAATAGGGTTCATTGCCGTTGTGCTTTTAATCCCTACGAGTGCATTTGGTTTAAATAATCTCTATGGCTGCACTGCTTCACAATTTCCAGTTTGCCTAAGCAAGTTCTGACTCTGATGGGAGCAGGGCACACTAGTCTCCCTTGGTACCCCAGGGCTCACCATGACCGCTGTATATTTCAGCTCCTGGTTTTGTGATATTGTTAAAACAGCTTGAAACAAATGCTGTGAGCTACAGCTGGCTGTTTGCCAGCCCTTGTGTGGAGGGCTCTCTCAAGGCCCAGCGGGGAGGGTGCTGAAGAGCTAGACACACAGCCCTTGTCCTAGTCCCAAACTCCAAGAAGCAAGGTTTCCTTTCGTATTAACTGATCTTTCTGACTCTATTCATATTTACATCCAGAGATAAAGAAAGCTGAAGTTCGATTGAGAGCTAAGGCTGATAAAGGACCAAGAGTCAAGAATGCCGTTACTGCCTTCATGTCCTCATCAGGAAAGAGAAAGTGCTGGATTAGGTTGTCCCCAAGTGTCCTCTTGTAGTGACTGATGCCCGCAAGCAGGGGGGCATCCTGTACACGCATGTACATCCCGTGCACGCATTTGCTGCCAGTGCTGCCATCAGAGCTGCCCCATGAGGCCAAGTGCCCAGGGGCTGGTGGCGAGTCTGGCTCCCTGTCCAGGCTCCCTCTGCGAGGGCTGGTACAGACAGGGCAGCACGTACTGTGTTGGCCACAGCCAAGCAGCTCACCTGCAGGCAGCTCCATCCCTGTCCCCACCCAGTTTACAGGTAGGGGACAATCTAATGAAACGTCTAGCCACACAACTTGAAGAAAGCTGCTTTGTTTCCTTCTAAAAGATTTAAAAGTTATCCACAAATCTAACAGAAATAATTAGAACCAGCAAAATCATTCTCACAAATTAGAGATCCCATTGGTTATTTGGGAATTCGCAGATTTTTTTTCTAACCTTAGGATACAGACATCAAACAATTGTCCTTGATTTTTTAAAAAATGTGCATATATTCCTTTTTCCAGAATCAACCTTTCACCGAGGACAATTCATAAGGAATTTAAGAATATGCAATAATAATATCATCTAATCGGCATCATTTTATAAGAAAACATAATTCTAACTTCCTAAAAGGGGGGAAGCAGGAGAACAAAGGAAAAAGGGGAAAAGGCATCCACACAAAATACCATCAGCCGGAAATGATGCTCGATCTCTGGAACAATACCATAGACTTGCTTTGCACCCCCTGTTCCCCTAAATCCTCCATCCCTAAATGTCTACTCACCTGCCTTTCTTAGACATCTCGTGTACTTCTCTTCCTGGCCAGTGCACTCTGCTTTCAGTGGCCAAAACCCATCCCCACCACAAAAGAAAGATGGCAAATTTCATATTCTGGACAGCCAACATGGGTTTCCAAATCCAAACAGTTCTCTCAAGAAACAGCAAAAAGGAAAAAGATGTTCTTTTTCTCTTTTAAGACATTATTGGTCTGTTCATTATTAGAAGGATGTTTACTCATGCAAAAAAAAAATCAACTCCCAGTATGTAATCTGAAAAGCAGGAGAAAGCAATTTCCACTAAACCTACAAATCCTCCTACGTCACATGTCAGGGATTTTCTGAACTGAGGTTGAATTCTTGTGTCCCTGTGCAACAATTATTTCGGCCGGTCTAAATTAGTTCATCATCAAATGTGGTAAATATGTTGGTAAAGGTCTGTTTTCTGGTCCATTGAATAGAGGGAAGTAAAAATGGACCAAAGCAATTTCCAAAATGAAGAAGACTAGAGGTGCTGAAGTGTTTCGTATGTTCACATTAATGAGTGCCTCCTAGATCTATTTTAAGCTTCCAGCCATTATTATTTGCTGTAGCTGAGGGCTGGATTTGAACAGCTCCCTGCCCCCACTTCTTCCTGTGGCTGAATCTGTGAAACCTCGGGGCTCCGTACCTGGGCAGGCTGTCTGTACAGATGAGATTGGGAGGGCAAGTGAAGAAGAGGCTTTTCTATCTTTGTTTTGCACAGAAACAACTAAATTTCCTTGTTAATTGCATTATTCTTATAATGGACCTCATTGGACTTTTTGCATATGAAAAATATCAGTAATAAATTAACTATAGCCATCAAGTGTGTGCTAGCTATCTGCAGATAGCTTTTCTTTTTCTTTGATGCTTGCTCTAAGACTCTGCCATAATCTACAGGCCAGAGTTTGCATCTTCATCAAAGGACAGTCTCAGAGCCTTGCAGAAGAGACTGCACTAGGTACTCCCAACTATTGACAATTCAAAGCAAAGCTAACACGCTTTCATAACTTCCTGTACCACACTGGCGGACTGAGTCAGGAGTCCTGGAATTCTATAGTTGAAAAGCAGACAGTTGCACAAAACGCAAGGCCCAACAGAATGAGAATTAATTACCCAGGGCCAGTTCTGATGGCTCAGGCCTCTAATCCTAGCACTCTGGGAGGCCAAGAAGGGAGGATTGCTTGAGTTCAGGAGTTCGAGATCAGCCTGAGGAAGAGGCCCAGCTTCTTGGGATGCTGAGGCAGGAGGATCCCTGAACCCAGGATTTTGAAGCTGAAGTGCCCTACAATGATGCCACCACACTCTACCCAGAGCAACAGAGTGAGATTCTGTCTTAAAAAAAAAATAAATAAATAAAATAAACTTTATTTTCCATTAACACCATGTGGCTCTACTGCAGAGAGTATCTGTACTCTCTTGTTTTGGGGGGATTTTTTTTTTTTTTTTGAGACAGGGTCTTGTTCTGTTGCCCAGGCTAGAGTGCAGTGGTGTCATCATAGCTCACTGCAACCTCAAACTCCTGGGCTCAAGCAATCCTCCTGCCTTAGCCTCCCAAATAGCTGGGACAACTACAGGCACGCACCACCGCGCCCGGTTAACTTTTCTATTTTTTGTAGAGACGGGGTCTTGCTATGTTGCTCAGGCTGGTCTTGAACTCCGGGCTCAAGCAATCCTCGCACCTCGACTATCAAAGTGCTGGGATTACAGGTGTGAGCCACCGCGCCAGCCTCTGTGCCCTCTTTGTAGGATAAGGATATAGAAGGGAGTTGCAAAGAGGAAGTACAGCCTGAGAGAACCAGTTAGGGCCCACATCGGAGCTTCTGAAGGATCCAGACTGATTCACTGAAGTATAACATTTCCAGTGCAATTTTAAAAACCACTATTTTTTGACCAGTATCTCCTTTTCAGTATACCAGTTGCCTCTCTCTTCTCACTCCCCTTTCTATTCCTCAACCATCATGGCTTTCCCTACACCAGTGCAGGGTCTCCAGGGTAGTAATTCATTCAGTGTAGGAAGTACTAGGCAGAGGTTGACTCTAGCTTGCTTTCTCACGGCCTTCAAGTGTCCCCTTGCTTCTGGCCCTCAGAGTAGCCCAATACCATGCACAAGACCCTCCCACACTGATGGGGCGAACTTCAGACACCACCCCCCACCCCCCTACTCCTGGACAATGGCCCCAGGCGCTCATCAACTGTTTTCAACTTGCTCCTTCTAGCACAGCTTCTAGCTACAGTGGCCTCCACATCTGTGGGTTCTGCATCCGTGGATTCAGCCAACCTCAGATCAAAAATGTTCAGGAAAAGAACCAATAAAAAATATAATAATACCACAATAAAAAACAACACAACTCCAATAAAACAATATAGTATAAGAACAATTTATATAGCAGTTACACTGTATTAGGTATTCCAAGTAATCTAGAGATGGTTTAAAGTATGGGGGGGTGTGGGTTATATGCAAATACTACGCCACTTTATATAAGGGACTTGAGTGTCTGTGATTTTGGTACCCAAGGGCATCCTGGAAACAATCCCCTTTGGATACCCAGGGATGACTGTACACGCACATCAGTTTTGCGCCTGGCTCTGAGCTCAGTGCCCAGACATGATCTCTCAGCCTTGGACTGGACCTTGCCAGGTAGGGAATTAGGGACGAATTAAAGAGCAAAGGAAAGGAATTTGACAAAACGATGACCACAAGAGTCATTTTTCAGTTTCTGATGCAGCTGCTTATTTACTCACTGTATTTCCTGGCCTAAAATTTAAGCTGCTGCTGGAATCAAACCATTCAAAGATCAAGAAATAAGAAAGAATATTGTTTCCTTCTCACGGAACCGTTTACAGGAGAGTGATCCAGGCCGATGGGGAAGTCTGCTCCAGGATAAAGTTCCTTCCATCTTGCCACCCTTTCTGAGGATGTGGTCGTCATGTGTGTGTGCGTGGTTAAAGCTGGGTTACGACTGTGACCCCAGCCCGGGCCATGGGAAGAGGCAAACAGAAGGAACGATAGGCGAGCAATTGCCATTTAAGCAAGTGGCACAGGAGCTGCACTCATCACTTCTATTCATATTGCATTGGCAAGAACTTGGCCTTGTGGCCACTCCTAGCTGTGAGGAGTCCAGAAAATGCAACCTCTACATGAGTCACCTTACACATTGCTAAAATTCTATCACTATGGGGGAAAAAAGAGAGTAAATTTGGGGGTACAATCAGCAGTCTGCTAAACTCTCTAATTATTCTTCCTATCCCAAAAGTCAGGTGGCCATGACTTGAATCCCAACTCCCATTCCTGTAAACCCACTTTGCTGGGCTTCTTTTCTCCTTGGCCCTCGTCATACCTGGAGCTAAACACTCAGATCAGTCAGAACATCCAAATAAAACAAAGAGAGAACAAAACGTTAGGCCATTAACATCAGTCTTGTCGGGAAGGCTGTGATATTTACAGTGTGCTTCCAAAGCAGCCACCCCCGTTCTGCATCTGCTATTTTAATTCAGGTCAGATTCCTTGCTCTCTAGGTCTTTTGATGCCCATCTGTAATGTGCTGTTTTTGTCATTTCCCTGTCACTGTTTCCCTGCTGAGTTACCAATGCCATAAACCAGCTGGTGTTGGTGTCACACTGAAAACACTGTAAATTACTTAACTCAGGTTATTTAATATGGTGGTGACAATTGGCTATTTAGAGGCGGCTCACCAACTATATTGAAATTTTCATGATTGATGGAAAATCTAGATTAACAAGAAGCCTCAGTTAGCTGGAGTAGTCAAAGCCTTGTGGTCTAAACACACCCAGCCCAATGTTCCAAAAACTGCTCCAGCCACAACTGCAGGGCCAAGGATCGATAGACCATTAGACTATGACCTCTTGAGTCTTAATTTTATCCATACATATTTTTTTTCACCCCAAGCATCATCACAAACTTGATGTCTGATACTTGGTAAAATCAATAAATATTTGCTGCATGAATAAATGATAAATGTCTGTGTCTAGATTCTTTTTTTTTTTTTTTGCATGTGTTAAGTCCAGTTTTTCTAGCACCATTTGTTGAAAAAAACTACCTTTTCTCCATCGAATTGCCTTTGTTCCTTTGTCAAAGATCAGTTGAATATATTTGTGTGGGTCTGTTTCTAGAATCTCTATTCTGGCTGGGCGCGGTGGCTCACGCCTGTAATCCTAGCACTCTGGGAGGCCGAGGCGGGCGGATCGTTCTGAGCTCAGGAGTTCGAGACCAGCCTGAGCAAGAGCGAGACCCCGTCTCTACTAAAAATAGAAAGAAATTGGCCAAACAACTAAAAATAGAAAAAAATTAGCCAGGCATGGTGGCTTGTGCCTGTAGTCCCAGCTACCTGGGAGGCTGAGGTAAGAGGATCACTTGAGCCCAGGAGGGTGAGGTTGCTGTGAGCTAGGCTGACGCCACGGCACTTGCCCCAGGCAAGAAAGTGAGACTCTGTCTCAAAAAAAATAAAAAAAATAAAATAAAATAGAATCTCTATTCTGTTCCATTGATTTATTGTCCACTCTTTTGCCAATACTACACTGTCCTGATTACTGTTGCTTTATAGTAATTCTTGAAGTTGGGTAGTGTCAGTCCTCCCACTTTGTTCTTCTCCTTCTCCTTCAATATTCTAGTGCCTATTCTGTGTCTTTTGCCTTTTTATATAAACTTTAGAATCAGTTTGTCAATATCCATAAAATAACTCATGGGGATTTTGATTGGGATTGCATTGAATCTATAGATTAAGTTGGGAAGAATTGACATCTTAATAATATTGAGTCTTCTCAATATTATTGAGAAATCACTGTATAGTGATTTCTTTCACTATACAAATAAATGAATTAATAAATACTGCCACTAAGACTTCATGTTTGGAATTATTTGTGGAATGTTAATAGCCTGAGTCATACCATAGAATTTTCTTATTTTCAATATTCTCTTCTAAAGCATAATTGAGGAGGCAAACTTAAAATTTTCTTAGTACCTACCTCAAATAGATAACTTGAATGATTTCACTTCTCCAACTGCACTGCCCCCACCAGGACCCATCAACTCTTCCCTTGACCACTGCAACAGCTTCCTGGCCATTTCACCCCCAAGTCTACCCTTGACTCCAGTGCCATATATCAACTTATTGGCTCCCAAGCCAATAAGAAAGCCACTTTCCTTTGTCCTACATTGTAATAATACAGCTAACTTTTTTTTTTTTTTTTTTTCGAGACAGAGTCTCATTCTGTTGCCTGGGCTAGAGTGCCGTGGTGTCAGCCTAGCTCACAGCAACCTCAAAGTCCTGGGCTCAAGCCATCCTTCTGCCTCAGCCTCCCAAGTAGCTGGGACTACAGGCATGCGCCACCATGCCCAGCTAATTTTTTACATATTTTTAGTTGTCCAGATAATTTCTTTCTATTTTTAGTAGAGATGGAATCTCACTCTTGCTCAGGCTGGTCTCAAACTTCTGAGCTCAAATGATCCACCTGCCTCAGCCTCCCAGAGTGCTAGGATTACAGGCGTGAGCCACCGCGCCCAGCCTAACTCTTAAACCATATTTCTCCCATGCCAACCAACAGGATGCTAGATTCTGCCAATAGAGGGTGTGGGACAGAATAAGCAAGGCTAGAAGAGGGAGAAGAGAATTTTCTTCTTCCTGTTTTAATTTTTTTAAGTGGCAGCAAGGGCACAGTGTGCAGCTCGTCCCTGTGGTGCTCCTCAAAGCAGCGGAGGTCCTCATGGTTCCAGCAAGCAGCTCCCAGCAAGTTTCTTCTTCCCCTCTCCCCATGGTGGGCAGCTGTTCCTATAGGAGCCACACCTTCTCACCAAAGTATGGAACGCAGACCTTACAGGACCTCCTCTAAGTACCTTCCTTGTTCTTCCCTCAGCCCTGGGGGTGCTCTCTGCACCTGCTACCTCGGTACCCTCAGGGTCCTTTTCTATGCCTTTTCATACTTAATCAGCTTGTACCTAGTTAACAACTATTCATATCAAATGTTCCCTGTTCAAGTTACTGGTGTGGTGTCTGCCTCTTGACTAGACGCTGACTAATACACTCCCTATTTTATTCTCCAGAGATCAGCCAGAGTGATTTATTTTTTAATTTGGATCCCACTGATCATCTCTCTGAACAGAACGAAAAACAGGCTATCAATAAGGTGAATGAACCCTCCACTTCCTGTTGATACACTCCTGTGGTTTCCCAATAAACTCTGACTAAAGCGAAACTCTATCTTAGCCTCAAGACCTCCGCCCAGCTTCCCAAGTTTATCTGACTTCCTTGCCCCACCTCGCTATGCTCCAAACACTGTGTTTGATGCGATGGTTTCCAACTGCCATGGCTAGTTCAATGTGTCAAGTTGGCTAGGTCACAGTACCCAGTTACGTAATCAAACACTAATCTAGGTCTTGCTGTGAAGATATTTTGTAGACGTGGCTGACTTTCAGTAAAGGAAATTACCTTGATAATGTGGGTGGGCCTCATTGAATCGGTCGAAAGGCCTTAACACCAAAACTGAGGTTTTCCGGAAGAAGAAATTCTGCCTCAAAACTACAGCGTCAGAATTCCATCTTACTTGCCTGCCCTGCAAATTTTAGACTTGCCAGCCCCCACAAACACATAAACCGATTCCTTGAAATAAATAAATAAATGAAGTAGGCTATATGCCATATATATATTTTTTTTTAATACTCAACACCACAGTCTTTCATTTATTATTTATTTCTTTTAATACAAAGCTTTGGCATTAGCAATTTTATGAAAAAATAAAATGTACTAAAAATAAATGCTTGGTGGCATGATTGGTAAATGATGCACAAAAACAGGTTCTTTTTTCCCTCAAGGCAATCAGTCAGAGAGCACTTTTCTTCTCTTCAAAACCATTCTACCTCATTAGCAGTCAAGCTAGCTGTGGCTCTAATGATCACGTAGCAGAGCGTGAGCGCACTGAGGAGGCCAAAGCTGGCAATAACGAACCATTCTTTTGTTACTGCAATGTTGATCTCTCCTGTTCTAGGAGTGAGTTCTCCATCCTGAGGAAGAGGCGATATCCCCGAAGTTCGAAGTGGCTCAAGGCCAAGAGAGCTGTCACTGGTGAGGTCACCTAGGGCTGACCTCTGGTTAACTGCCTGGGTTCTGATGAGCCTTTCCATATCAAATGCTACGTTGTCGGTACACGGCATATTCGGCACAATTCCCAGGGCCTTCACTATATTAAGTTTGCACATAGGACAAGTACAATGTTCACTAAGCCAGGGATCTACGCAGGATTTGTGGAAAACATGCTTGCAGGGGAGAATCCGGACAACATCGTTCTGCTTATAGCTCTCTATGCAGACTGCACAATGATCAAAGCCTGGGTCTGTTTCCTTATCGCCCTTTTTTACTGTTCTGGTTGTCAATTTACTGATGGCTTTCTTGGCTGCATCTCCAAGACGACGCTGGTTCCTGTCGCGTGCAGTTGTGTATCTGATCTTCTGAATGAAGCAGAATATGAGCCACGCTGAAGAAATAATCATCAAAACAATAAAGGATATTGACACGAAGATTAGAGAGCCACGGCTGAAGTTCTTAGGCGGCATTCGAGTTCCAACTGCTATTGTCATTTGTACAGAGATGTTTTTCTCCAGATAACTCAAAATATCCTTACCCCTCAATTCTGTTATCATGACAGCAATAATATCTCCAGTGCCTGGGTGAGTCATGGTGACTGGCTCCTCTTTGGATTTATTATTGTAGATGACCACAGCAACCGCATTGTGGAAAGCAGCCCGTGATATCTTCTCCTTGAATGTGCAGTTTCCCCTCTGCAGCAAAGCAATCCACTGTTTGATGTTAGGAGGGACAAAGAACCGTGTTTGAGGATCACAGCCCAGATGATCAGCAACTCCGTGGAGGGGCAGCGGCGCCAGCACCTGGCCGCGCACCTCGGCCTTGGGCGAGTCCAGGCCGTAGCGCCCGCGGTCGACGCGGAACGCGAGCGGGGCGCCGCGGCCGGGCTCCCGCACCGTCAAGTTGATGAGCGCCGCGTAGTACTCCTGGCTCGCGTTGTCCGCCCGCGCCGGCCACAGGCCGCAGGTCAGCAGCGTGAGCCCGGCCAGCCAAGCCAGGCCCGCCTGCGCCTCGCCGCTCATCGTGCCTCCGGCCGCCGCTGCCGCTCGCAGACTGGGATCCCTTGTGCGGGCGCCGAGAGGCGGGGCGGGCGCGCGCGTGTGCACGGCCTGCGCGGGCACGAGCACGGCTCTCCTCGGTGCCGGGGCCCCGCCGCCGCCCGCCCGCGGAGACGCGCCCATTGGCCACTCGCCGCGGACGGCGGTTCGGGCCGCACGCGGTTGGCTCCTCAGGGTCCCCCGAGGACTTGGGGGGGCGGGCCCTGTCCATCCCCCCGGGTCGGGCCCTCCAAGGGGCTGGGGGCGCCTCGCAAGGACGCGGCTGCGGTGATGCGAGGACGACTACGGGAGGACGCGCCCCAAGCAGCGTCATAGGCGCACGGCCCGCCGCCGCCCCGCCCCCGCCCTGTATGCCATATATATTGAGAACTAAAAATAAAACTCTAGTCCCCCAGTGAACTGAACAGACCCCGCCTCTTGGCCAGGGGGACCCCAGAGAAACCTTAAAAACTGTGTTCCCAGCCATGACAGGACATGAGGTCGGACATGCTTTGTTATACCCTCTCCTTTTTGTGGTTTAGACACAACTGACCAGCATAAATGTTAAAATAGAGATCACAAGACTGACAGAACAGACTCTTTTTGGCAAATGCCAAATTATAAATCGGACCTCTGGCCGTTCCAGGCACGGATTAAATCATGCACCCCTACAGTTAAAGAATAAACTATGTTCTAACTGCCACAAGGTTTTTCTTTTTCTCTAGCAGCTAACCAAGCATTGGACTTGAGATAAGCAATATGAAAACAATTATACCTCTTCCACCATCAGACACTGACTGACTGACTTCCCTGTTCCACAAGCCGTAACTATAGCTGCGATTGGCCATAAGACTGGTTTCAGTAACTTTCTCATGATATGAGACCGCAGACTATAGACTGGTTCTGGCCGGTGTAAAGAGGTTGCGCACTTGAGTGCCTTTGTGCCCCTGCTTCACTTTTTGACGTATAGAGCCTCACAGCAATGCAGTTAAATGTTAAGGCTCCACCCCAAGGTGAACAAGGGATACATGCAACATGCGTGTTTGCTTATTACACACGTGCATGACCCCCTTTCACGAATATTCATAGTTCCTCCTAAACCCGTTGAATATATATATTAGCCAACCCCTTCGGCGGCGTAAATCCCCGTTCTACCCTTCTCTCTCTCAAAGTGCCCGCTTCCTGTTTAGGTGGGAGGTCCCCTTCCCAGCCTGCAGGCCTTCATTTATTTATTTATTTCTTATAACAACTGTAACCCATTATAAGAAATAAAGCCTCCTTTCCAAATTTATGAAGACCTTCTGATTTTTAAGTTGACATATATAAATATATAGCATTTTATATACATATGCATACATCCTACATGTGAGGCTATACCTGGGCATCTCAAACTTACCCTGGGGGCCTGCCTGGAGCTCTGCTCCCCACTTTACAGGACTGGCTCTGCCCGTGCTTTAGGTCTCAACTGAGCACTGCCTTTGTAGAGAAGCCTCCCTGACAGCCCTATCTAAGTAGATTCTATGTCTCTTATTTGCTGCCACTTCAACCTGTTCTTTCCTTCAAAGCATTTCTAACTACTTGTTTATTGTTGAAAAATATCTCCCTAAGATTTTGGTAATCAATGAGGCGTATCTATTTGCTCACCACTTAGAACCCTACCTGGCTTACAGTAGGTGTTCGATAAATATTTAGTGAATGAATTAACCCATCAAATGCCTAATACTTTTATTCACTAAGGAAATAAATGCATAAATATATTTAAATTTTTTCTGGCTTTAATTTTGAAATATTTCAAAATATAGGAAACAATTTCAGATGTCCATGTATTAATACATCTTAAGAAACATTTCAACAACAAGGTTTGAAATAAAAAATATATCTGATTAGCATTGATTTAATTTTTAAAAACAAAATACCTTAATTGCTCCAATTTTTCTTACCTTGGAAGGTCCTTCTAAGGCAAACCATTATGTGATGCTCATCTCATATGAAATAACCTCTCCTGACCACAATAGCTTGTCATGAGCTCTCTTTGTCCATATACCAATGGCACGTACTCTGTACCACATAACTTTAGTATTAGGTTGATGCAAAAGTAATTGTGGTTTTGGCATTGTTGAAATTTGCCGTTTGGTATTGGAATACATTCTTAAATAAAAGTGGTTACGTTATACATCATGTTAATGTGCATTTCTCGCTTTTTTTTTGTTTTGCTAATGACTTATTACTTGCTGTTTATTTTATATTTATTTTAGGCTATGGAAACAATGTTAGAGAAAAAGCAAATTAGAGAGACTTCTTATTCAAGTTCAAAATAAGTCATAAAGCAGCGGAGACAACTCGCAACATCAACAACACATTTGGCCCAGGAACTGCTCATGAGTGAACAGTGCAGTGGTGGTTTAAGAAATTTTGCAAAGGAGACGAGAGCCTTGAAGATGAGGAGCGCAGTGGCTGGCCATTGGAAGTTGACAACGACCAATGGAAGCAATCATTGAAGCTGATCCTCTTACAACTACAGGAAAAGTTGCCAAAGAACTCAACGTCGACCATTCTACTGTCGTTGGCATTTGAAGCAAATTGGAAACGTGAACAAGCTTAATAAGTGGGTGCGTTGTGAGCAGACTGAAAATCAAAAAAATTGTCATTTTGAAGTGTCCTCTTCTTGTACACAGCAACAATGAACAATTTCTCGATTGGATTGTGACATGTGACGAAAAGTGAATTGTATACGACAAACAGCGACGATCAGCTCAGTGGTTGGACTGAGAAGAGGCTCCAGAGCACTTCCCAAAGCCAAACTTGCACCAAAAAAAGGTCATGGTCACTGTTTGGTGGTCTGCCGCTGGTCTGATCCACTACAGCTTTCTGAATCCCAGCAAAACCATTACATGTGAGAAGTATGCTCAGCAAATCAATGAGATACACCAAAAACTGCAATGCCTGCAGCCAACATTGGTCAACAGAAAGGGCCCAATTCTTTTCCACGACAGTGCCTAACCGCATGTCGCACAACCAACACTTCAAAAGTTGAACAAATTGGGCTACGAAGTTTTGCTTCATCCGCCATATTCACCTGACCTCTCTTGCCAACTGACTACCACTTCTTCAAGCATCTTGACAACTTTTTGCAGGAAAATGCTTCCACAACCAGCAGGATGCAGAAAATGCTTTTCAAGAGTTCGTCAAATCCTGAAGCACAGATTTTTACACTAAAGGAATAAGCAAACTTATTTCTCGTTAGCAAAAATATGTTGATTTTAGTGGTTTCTATTTAGATTTAGAAGATGTGTTTGAGCCTAATTATAATGATTTCAAATTCAAGGTCCAAAACCACAATTCCTTTTGCATCAACTTAATATTTGATTATCTGTTGCCTAAAACAATTGGCTACTGTTCCACATATATTGCATTAGCCCTTTTTCTCTAAGAAAAATATAAATGGCATCACTGTATCTTATTCACCTTTTTATCATAGTGACTGTGTACACTGTTGGAAGAAAAATTACATTTCTTTTTGATTCCTTATTTCTCATAATTATGATCAAACAACTGTTTTACAAATACTGAGACCAATTATCTGGTGATTCTCTGAGCAGTCCATTAAACATTTGACTAAAATCCCTCTTGGGAGGTTGAGCACTTTGGTCTCCTTCCAGTGAGGTAACCCCTACTTCCACTTTTGCTAGCTCTTTCTAAGCCATAAGCAGTTTTTAAAATGTGATCTCTAGTTTAAATTAATTAGAAGTTATAAACATGAACTATCAATGAAGAGTTGGTAAGAAAAAAACATAGGTATAAACCCCCATTCCTGAGAAAAAAAAGAAGAAAGACAGCATTAAAGATTTCTATATTTTAAAAGTGCCATGGCTTGCTATTCTAAATGACTTGAATTTTCCTGTCCGGTAGGCTAGAAATAGAAATGAGAGGAGCATTTATGAAGTATATGGTATTTCCAGCACTGCAATCTTTGGTGATTTGGGGCATGTTTTAACTTGCTGTACTGCAGTCTCCTTACTTGGCAATAATCCCTCCAAGTTATAGATCCATCTAGGACTAGGCATAAATAATAAATGTTTGCAAAGTGCTATGTCAATGAAGCAGAGTAATATCACAAAAACAATATGAAAAACATCCTCAACAAGTGACCCATGGAAAACCAATAGATAAAGTGAAAAGTAGTGGTTCTCAGCCACTATTTCAGCCCATCCTGTGGCTGAAGACCACTAGGTAGCCTTAGGGGAACGGAAGGGGATCATCAATCCATACAGGTACTATATCTGCCAAGACTATTTTATTTGCAAAAAATAGAGGCTTGACTCAAACTGGCTTAAACAGAAATGCATTCTCTCACAAAACAGGAATTCCAGGACATGGGGTTGTTTGATCTAGTGATTCAGTGGTGTCATAAAAATTCCATATTCTTTCTTTCCCTCCTTCTTTTGTGTTCTCTTTTTCCTCTGGCCATTTTACCCATGGTTGCCATATGGCTGACACCAGCAGAAAGTTTCCTCACTCGCATCCAGGGGAAAGAGAGAGAAGGCCTCTTCCCAGAGCACAGAAGACAAGCCTTTCCCTTCAGTCTGACTGAGCCCAGTAAGATCACAAGTCCCTCCTGGGTTGGACTTTACCAACCCAGGTAACCAAGGTTACCTTTACCAGGGGAAAAACGTGCTCTGATTGGCCTAGACGAAACAGAATCCCCTTTTGGACTGGGAACAGGCAGATGTTGAAGAAAACTGGTCTGATCAGGAAGGAGGAAGACAGGGTGGATGTGAAACCATCCTTATAAAATTAATTAAGCCAAGTTACTAGGATTTTGATAAGGACATAAGTCTTGAAATAGCACAGTTATTAACCAGCTCTTGCCCCATAGCCCACTCCCGTATAGCTGTTTACTGCTTAAGAGACACATAGACTTTCGTCACAAAGTCCCATAACATCCCTTGATGACTCCTATAGATAATATTTTCAAAGTTAAGCAACATAAGACTGTTTCCTAAGATATTTTCCAGACCCTGCATTCCAATGGGCTCACTG
Organism: Indri indri; assembly: GCA_004363605.1. Lineage (NCBI taxonomy): Eukaryota > Metazoa > Chordata > Mammalia > Primates > Indriidae > Indri > Indri indri. Next base: position 77,032 of record RJWJ010000058.1, read on the forward strand.
ACACCAGCCAGTCCTGTGACTCCTGCTCAGGAACTGACTAAGCACAAAAATGTAATTTCTACCTTCCTATAATTTCATCCTGTCAATCAGTTGTGCCAATTCCCTAGCCCCCTGGCCACCAAAATTCCCTAAAAACCTCAGCGCAGAACTCTTTGGGGAGACAAATTTGAGGGGTTCTTCCTGTCTCATCCTTAGACTGCCCAATACTTATTAAACTCTTTCTCTGCTGCAACGCCTGCTGTTTCAGTGTTAGTCTGTTACCCTGCAGTGAGCAAACAAACCTTGAGGACCTACAAGAGATGCTGGGTCAGCCACCAATGGTACCCACCACAGGAGCAAAGCATTGCCTGGAGACTGAATACATAGCATGCCTTTGCTGTTTCCAAATGCTCTAGCAGCTCTTGTGATAAAAAAAATGCAAACCTATTTTGTAAGTATAGCTGCATTTGTAATGGCCTTCAGCCATGTATTTTCTCCATCAAGAGATATTAAAATTATGACTACCATCATCTGATAAGGAATGAAGGAAGGAAAGGAGCCAGGGAGGGAAGAAAAAAGGAAGACAGGCAGGCTCTTCATAATGTAAACCTTTAAATTAAATTGCAGTTCCTATGGGAAAGTGCAGCCCTGTCTCCCTCTGCTGGAATCATAGTAAAATTGTTTAAAGAAAACTTTTATTCATTTCCAAGTCGGCCTTTAATTAAAACCTGTTGGCTTCTAGGCTCAAATACAACTTCATGAAAAGTCCTCCAGTTTCTTGTTGAAGGAGTTCAGTATGCCTGTCAGGCTCCAGAGGTGTCGTTGTGGCGGATGTTGTGGTGACAAGAGGAAATGCTGTGAGATCAACCTGCGCCTCAAGCCGCAGCGACGGTGGGGAGCCCTTCATGGGGTCTGCTAGGGTGGAAGAGGGGTGTGGATGTGGGGGCCCCTCAGCAGCTTACATGCTGTCTGAGGACTGAATACAAAATACAGGGACTTTTTTGTTGTCCTCTAGAGCAAACCCAATTGCTGCTGAATAATAATGGTTTGCAATTGAATGGTCCTTTGTCCATTTGGCCCCAAGAAATGGCTCTCAAAGTAGGCAGAAGGTTGCTACCTCCCCTTCCTCCAAGAGGAAGCTAGGCCCTGAGACATGAGGTTATTCGGCCCAGTGCGTGTGGTTAATAGACAGGAAAATTTGCGCTTTGGTCCCAGGCCTGTGCTTTTCCCATCACCTCTATGCTCTCCCACCCTTTTCTGGTTGATCTGCAAAATGATTTTATTTGTGACACATTCTTCTTACTTATCGTGTTGCCCAACAAGGCATTTTGATGACAGCTCAGATCTTTTAGTTAAGTAATTCCAGATTATTCCCTGCTAATTAGAGGAGATGATTTAATGAAATAAAGGTTTTTTTGGTGACAGTTAAGAATGAATTCATTGACTAAGAAGCCACATTTGGAATTGTCAGCTCTTGAAGAAAAGAAAGAATGTAATTTAACTTTATGATAAAATAAACAACAGACTTCTATTGAATGCATGGTAAATGTACAATAGGAAATAACAACATAACAAAAGAACAACATAAGTTGTACAATTTAATGTTTGACTATTTAACTTTTTTCAGCATGTCACTTTCTTGACTCACAGATTAGCTTTGGTTGCATATAATTCCTTAAAATCAGTTAATACAAATTCCACTCTCTTTGAATCTGTTGAAAAATAAAAAGAAAATAATGAATCTTGCCCCATACCCTGCCACCCAGGAGACCATCCTGGACAGCTTGGATGTGAACATAAATCACAAATTCTTGGGGGACTGCAGGTGATCACTGCTGGCACTTTAGTCAATGCTGGAGAGAGAGCTGGCCAACCCTGGTGCTGTGGTTTCAGGGCAGTGAATCCTGCTTCTGACTGTTCTGTAGAATAGGGGTCCCCAACCTATGGTGAGTTGTAGAATTATTTCATTATATATTACAATGTAATAATAATAGAAATAAAGTGCACAATAAATGTAATGTACTTGAATCACCCAAAACCATCACCCCACCCACCCCCGGAACCCCTCCCTCCCTACCCCAGGCTGTGGAAAAATTGTTTTCCATGAAAACAGTTCCCGGGCCAAAAAGGTTGGGGACCACTGCTGCAGAAAATGCTAAAGATAGCAGCACAGGTGGTTTTCTCAGTTGCTTCTTCTTGAATTGAATATTCAGTAGTTTCTGGAGTTGCTGAGTTAAATTTCACCTAATTTAGAATTACCACAGTTCATGCTCTGAAACCTCAGTGATAGAGACATGGAAATTTTAGACAATCATGATTGTTTTGCTTAAAAATGGTGCTTTACTTTCAGGTCAATTTACAGGTGTTGATTGGTGCTTCTTAGTAATTTTAAAATAGAAACGAAAAAGAAATGCTGCTTTGTCTGCCCCTACCTCTCCCCCAGAGCCATGCGAGGTGTCTCTCCAACTCCCTAGCCTCGCACACAAAAGGAGGCAGAGCTGAGGCACCAGAGGAATGTCTGAGAAGCAAGGCCAAACTGTCCAGGCGGTGAGGACACAGAGATTCGAGTGAATGAGCAAATCGCCCGGGAGGTGGGAATGCTTCCTTCTTAGCATGCAATGCTGAGAAGCAAGGCCAAACTGTCCAGGCAGTGAGCACACAGAGATTCAAGTGAATGAGCAAATCGCCCGGGAGGTGGGAATGCTTCCTTCTTAGCATGCAATTCTGCAGGGCACTTCCCATCTCACCTGGACACCATGCTGAGTGCTCTGGGAAAGACAGCCAGTTGTGGGAGGAGCTCATGGTGGGATCTGCTCCATCAGATGGCGAGCAATATAGCCAAGGCTGGTCTTGAACTCCTGGAACAAGCGATTCTCCTGCCTCAGCCTCCCAAGCAGCTGGGACCACAGGCGAGGCATGTGCCACCAGGCCTGGCAGGGGCTGATGCTTCTGAATGTCCCATAAATACAAAGCTTGTAACAGTGTGCACTTAGCATATGGCTTACCCAGCAGTCTCACTACGAACCTCCAAAAAGACCAAAATGGGAAATCATTAAGATTTTAGGCAAACTTTCAGCTTTCTTCAGTTATATCTACTGGATAACACTCCCAAGATTTTGAATATAGCAACCCTCCCACATGTAAACAAAGGCTGTGAGAGAGTTACGGTCAAGTGGGGATGCTAGGAGGAGGTGTGACATCTTTTTAGAAAGGCAGACATGGCCGTAGGAACAGCTCTGACTTGAGCCGATCTGCCTATGTTCAAATCCCACTTAGCTCATTTACACCTGTGTGGCCTCTGGGAGGTAAACCTGTCCAGGCCTCAAATTCGTAAAATGGGAATGGTAGCAACAGTACTCACTTCTTAAAAAGGTAAATGAGTTAATAAATGTAAAATGCCTAGAATCATGCATGACACGTGTGAAATGTTTGCAATGGGTTGAATTCCCCCTCCCACATTCATATGAAGCCTAAATCCCCAAAGTAATGGTGTTCGGAGGTGGGGCCCTTTGGGAGGTAGTTAGGTCATGAGGCTGGAGCTCTCATGAATGGGACTAATGCCCTTATAAGACGAGAGACCAGAGAGATGATCTCTCTCTGCTCTCCTCTATGTGAGGATACAGCAAGAAGGTGCTGTCTACTAACCAAGAATAGGGCTGTCACCACACACTGAATTTGCCAGTGCCTTGAACTTGGACTTCTCAGTCTCCAGAACTATGAGAAATAAATGTTTGTTGTTTAAGCTACCTAGTCCATGGTATTCTGTTATAGCAGCCTGAACAGACTAAGACAATGTTTCACCGCAGTTGCTCAAGGAAAACTGTGTGAATTCATTGTAGAGGACACCACCACCTTGCACTTACACAGGGCTTTAAGCTGACAGACACTTTCCCATGCATTCTTTCATTCGCTTCTTACAACAGCCCTGCAAGGTAGGTAGAAATCAGTGCCTTCACTTTACACATAAGGAAACGGAGCCCAGTAATTTTCTCCACTGTAAAATGGAGCCATTAATAGCCCTCCAGGAGCAACTTGTCTCTAATTTGAAAACATGAATTTTCAAACCAAGCCTATTTTCTTCATTTGATTGCAATTGGTAGATAACTTTCAAAAGCTATATGAATTGGTATTTTTTTGCTTCATCTTACCAACCTCTTCCATGAATTTGTCACTCACCATTGTATCCAGCCAAAGCAAGGTTCAAGTTGTATATTTGCCTCTGCTGAGCTTCAGTCAAGAACATCTATCTCTGATGAGCATGTTCTGTGCTAAGATGTGCGAAATTCACACAGACACCTGTCAGCTTTTTATAAAATTAAATGTACACTTTACATATGATACCAAAAACAAAACCAACTAAAGGGAACACAGATAAATTAGACTTTTATCAAAATTTAAAACTTTGGTCCTTAAAGAGATACAATCAAGAAAGTGAAAAGACAACCAACTGATTGGGAGAAAATATTTGCAAAGCATATATCTGATAAGGGACTTGTATTTAGAATCTATAAAGAATTTCTACAACTCAATAGTTAAAAGACAACCAAACTTTAAAAAAAGGCCAAACAATTTGAATAGACATTTCTTCAAAGAAAATATACAAACAGCCAATAAGCATGTGAGAAGATGCTCGGCATCATTCGCCATCAGGGAAATGCAAGTCAAAACTACAATGAGAGCTGGGTAAGGTGACTCCTAGCACTCTGGGAGGCCAACGTGGGAGGATCACTTGAGGTCAGGAGTTCAAAACCAGCCTGAGCAAGAGTGAGACCCCTCTTGCAAGAGTGAGACCCCCTTTAGTGTCTACTAAAAATAGAAAAAATTAGCCATCGTAATGGTGAGCACCTGTAGTCCCAGCTACTCAGGAGGCTGGGGCACGAGGATTGCTTGAGTCCAGGAGTTCGAAATTGCTGTGAGCTAGGCTGATGCCATGGCACTCTAGCCCAAGTGACAGAATGAGACTATGTCTCAAAAAAAGAAAAAAAACCCATGATGAGATACCACTTCACACCCACTAGGATGGCTGAAAGAAAAAGGACAGACACTAACAAGTGTTGGTGAGGATTCGGAGAAATTGGAAGCCACATCTATTCTTGGTAGGAATGAAAAATGGTGCCCACACTTTAGAAAACAGTCTGGCAGTTCCTCAAAAAGTTTAATATGAGTTACCATGTGACCCAACAATTCCACTCTTAGATTTATTCCCAGGAGAAATGAAAACGCATGTCTACACCAAAACTTGTACACAAACTTTCATGGCAGCATGATTCGTAATAGCCAAAAATTAAAGCAAACCAAATGTTCATCAACTGATGAATGGATAAGTAGAATGTGGTCTATCTGTATAATGGAAGATCATTTGGCAATTAAAAAGGAATGAAGTATTGATATGTGCTACGACATGGACGAACCTTGAAAACTTATACAACATGAAAGAAATTGGTCACAAAGACCACACGTTGTATGTTTCCATTCATATGAAGTGTCCAGAATAGGCAAATTTATAGGAACAGTAAACTAGTGGTTGCCTAGGGATAGGGGAGTGGAGGAAGGGGGAGATTGGGGGTGATGGTAAAAAAACAGGGAGTTTCTTTTGGGGGTGATGAAAATATTCTGAAATTGTGGTAATGGTTACGTCACTCTTTGAATATACTAAAAACCATTAAATAGTACACTTTAGATAGGCAAATTATATGGTATGTGAATTACATGTCAATGAAGCTGTTTCAGAAAAAAAAATGTACCCCAACCTAATACCCAATATTTCTGCTCCTAGGTATGTACCCACGAGGAATGACAGCATGTTTACATAAACTCTTGCACACAAATGTTCATAGAGGTTTTATTTATAAATTTATAACATACCTTATTTATTTAAATTTATTATAAGCTTTATTTCTCCAAACTGCGAACAACCCAAATATCCATTAACAGAAGAATGAATAAAGAAATTATGTTGCCAGGTATGGGGGCTCACGTCTGTAATCCTAGCACTCTGGGAGGCCGAGGCGGGAGGATCATTTGAACTCAGGAGTTCAAGACGAGCCTGAGCAAGAGCGAGACCCCATCTCTACTAAATAAATAAAAAGAAATTAGCTGGACAACTGAAAAAATATATATGTAAAAAATTAGCCGGGCATGGTGGCATGTGCCTGTAGTCCCGGCTACTCAGGAGGCTGAGGCAGGAGGATTGCTTGAGCCCAGGAGTTTGAGGTTGCTGGGCTGATGCCATAGCACTCTAGCCTAGGCAACAGAGCGAGACTCTGTCTCAAAAAACAGAAAAAAAAGAAATTATGTTATTCATACAATGGAATATCACTCAGCAGCAAATGAGAATGAACTACTGATACATGCAACAATATGAATTAATCTAAAAAGTTATGCTGAGTGAAAAAAGCCAGACATAAAAGAGTACATACCTCTTAATTCCATTTATATGAAGTTTTAGAAATGACAAAACTAATCTAATGGTGATAGATCTCAGAACAGTGGTTGCGAGGTGAGGGGGAGGACATGAAAGAATTTTATAAGGTGCCAGCACTGTTCTATCTCTGTGGATTGTGGGCTAATGGGTTTACACATTTGTCAAAACTCACTGAAATGTACACTTAAGATCTGTGCATTTTACTGCATGCAGGTCATACCACAATGAAAGTTGTCAGCTATAGACAGTTATATAGTTATCTATTAATAGTTTATTAAAAGGTAGCTGACAACCCAAAGTAAGCAACTGAGGCAAAGATCTCAATCAACGGAGGTTTATTAAGCCAAAGTTTGAGGACAAGCACAAACCACAGAAGCATCTGTGACCGGCGCTCTCTGAAGAGAGATTTGGGAACTCAGTATTTACAGGGAGAAGAACATAGGGAAAGAAAAAGGAGGAGAGGGGTGGGAGTGAGGTGAATGGCTGCATTCTTGTGAGACTTCAGTGAGTGCCCAAGAAATTTACATTTTACATAAGATAAGGTGAATGTTTGAAGAGAAGAAGAGAGTAAAGGAAGACTGAGTTATGTAGATGTCCCTGGGTAGGTGGAAGAATGAGTGGTCTCATCGCTGTTCTGCTCCTGGGAAGACAAACTTGTAATCAACATTATTAGCGTGGAATTGAACAGACTTTAGTTTTAGGAGCTAGACTTAGCGTGGAAATCTGAAGCTACAATTAGTATGTCCTCCTTTACGGCAGGCCAGCAAAGAATTTCCTCTTGAATGGCCTGCGGGGGGCCGTCCTTGTAGATGCCTGAAGCTTTTTAACTTTCCTTGGGCTTCTGGCTGATGCTTAATGTTGGTAACAGCTCTTCATTTGGAAAGGGGTGTTGCATGACTCAGCCTCTAGCTCTGACATTTGTTTTTGCTTAAGGAGTTGGGGGGTAGTCTGAGATTTCTATTTTCCTTTACATATCTTTTCCAGAAACACAGATGTGACTATACATTTCAACTATGCAGATGCCCATATTCATGTGGAATGTGCACATGACAGGCAGTAGACAGGAGCAGAATAGTATTGTGTAAAACGAAAGATGTCGCTGTTCTTGGGCCTTGGTAAGTAATAAAACGAATCACAGGTGTGCAAATGGTCCAGATTCCTAACCCATTTAGTCACACGTTATTATTCACATGATGTTTTTAAACGTCTTATTTCTTTTATTTATTTTATTATTAAGAAGGAACATCCAGAACATTAAACTCTATTTATTACGCTCTGGGTTCTTCTTATTCTTAATGTACATATTTTATATTTGCATGGTGACTCAATTTCTTAAAGATATTCAAACTCAGTTGAACTTCTCTGTTGTCACGATTACATCCTTTAAGCCTGCAGAAAATCTCAAAACAATGCACTGTTGTTCACTAAGGGGTTGAGGATGATTCAGGGCAAACTCCTCACAACTCCTGGGAAAACAACCCAAGACCACCAATCACCATGGAGGTCACGAAAACATGCAATTCAGCCTTGTCTTTCCCTCTCGCATCTGGTAATCAAGGCACCCTTAGAGTGTGGGGAAGACAGGCTGGCTCAGTCTCAAGAGAGGGCTGCGTGGGGAGTGCTGTGAACTAAAATAAAATCTTAAGCCCTCCAGCTCTTCTTGGCCAAGGGGACCCCAGAAATACCCTAAAGCTAAGTTGCTGGGAGGGTATTAAGGGAGTCAGACACGCCTCTTCATGCCTCTCTCCCTTCTTGGAGATCTCCTTTGTAACTCATTAACTCATTAAGGCTATACAAGGCAAAGCTTAAACCACACCTGTAGGTCATCAATTTACTTAACGTATCACTTGAGTCTGGGTATGTCCAATATATGTCCGGTGGCTTGTCTCTCATAACAGACTTCCTTATCTTAAAACATTCCAAGCCTCTAGACAAAGCTTCATTTCTTTAACAAATTACAAGTCAAAGAATCTTTAAACCCACCTATAACCTGTAATGCCCCGCTTCAAGATGTCCTGCCTTTTTGGGCGAACCAATGTATGCCTTCCATGTATTGATTTATGACTTAACGTGTAATTCTTGTTTCCCTGAAATGTATAAAACCAAAATGGAACCCAATCATGGAGGGACTGCTTGCTTAAGGCTTCTTGGGCATGGCTCTCTGGGCCATGGTCACACATACTCAGCTCAGAATAAACCTCTTTAAATTATTATACAGAGTTCGGGTTCTTTTCCGTTGATGGCGGTCACATGGACAGGTGGAGCAGTTAGTGGAGAGGCCTTCTCAGTCTGTCCCAAGAAGAATTGCCTTGGATTTGCTGACTCCCTTTGCTTGTCCCAAAATTGACAGAGTTTAGGGGAAAGAAAGAAATCCTGTGCTCTTTCAAAATAAATGATGGCAGGGATTCAGTGCTCAGGTTCTATTTCTGGGCACGGAAATATTCTGAGTCTCTTTGAGCTCAGTCGTAACAGAATCTTCTGGCATCAACAAAATGCTTTAGAAAGATCCATTTATCTCTGAGATAGGAACAAGAAATTATCTGGGAGAGAGAGACAGAGGGAGAGGACAGTGGTGAAACATTTTGTCCTTAGATATGAGCTTCCTAATGTAAAGGAAAATAAAAAATCTCAGGACCTCCAAACTTATTATGCCAAAGGGAGAGTTAAGCCTGGAGACCGAGTCATGCAACACCGCCATCTTTTTCCCAGACGAATAGCTGTTAAGTCCAACCTCAAGTCAAAGTATTATGCGTTAGCCAGACCCCCCACAGAAAGGCAAAAGGCCTCAGGCATCTCCGGATGACTGCCCTCACAGATTGTTCTTTGCTGGCCTCAGAATCTTTCAAGATGTATATACTCCCATAAAACAAGGACAGGTCAGATGTACCTTTAGGTCTGCATTCTAAATCTAGCTCCTAAAACTAAAGTCTGTTAGATGTCACACTAATAATGCTTATCTTCCCAGGACAGAGACAAGAAGAGCTCAATCATTCTTCCAACCCCCTCCTTCATCTTACCTGCCTTTCCGCCATTTAAGGAAATGTATAAATACTAAACCTTCCGAAAATATCTCTTGGCGAACACTGGCTACAGATTCTACAGACTCATTTTTTCCTGGGCACCCTCAAGCTCTGGCTCAATAAACCTCAGTTGATTGAGACTCTTGCCTCAGTCACTCACTTTGGTTAACACTAACAATTCTCAGCTGACGCATCAGGGAAACAAGTGGGTGTGCTCATGAGTGCTACAGCAGGAACTACTCCTTCCTCCTCTGTGAGTATCCCTTTCTTCCAGAATCCTCTATTTTTAGCTAGGTATATGCCTTTTCAGAGTAAACACTTTCCCCAGCACTCTTTGCAGGTGGAGGTACCTGTGGGAAATGTGTGGCACCCTCTGGGAACTTTCCTTGCCTCCTGGAACTTTCCTTGAAAGGGCTGAGGTATCCCTTTCCCCCTTCTCTGTCCCTTTAACCATCCTGCTTCCTCAAATGCAGAAACAATGGTCGTCTTGAACCATGAGGTCAAGGGCCACCCTACCCGCTGGGGCAGCAAGCAGTGAGCTGGTCACAGCCTGAGCTTTTGTTCCCTGAGGACTTGGAGCAGAGCTGCTATCCCATCCCATTGTCCACTTCCAGACTTCTGTCTTACTTAACCTCTTGTCATTTTTACTCTGTTGCTCGTAGCTGAATCTAGTTAAAGCTGATGTAGGTGACATTCAGCAAGTCACTGAAAGCAAACACATGGACATTAAGCAAACTTTTTCAAAGTAGTTTTTCTGAAGTCAGAAATACGCACTAGGAACTTAATGAAAAGCATGATTCAGTGAAGAATCCTGAGAGACGGGCTACCTTATCATTCCAACTGCAGGGCGAACAGTCACAGATGTCCCAGTGGGTCAGAGTGAAACCACCCTCACAGGGTTAACCAGAATTACAAGCCAGGCTTTAGGCAGAAATATAGTTTGGCATTAAGCAGGGTGCGCTGGTGCACTTTGACCCACTTCCTTGCAATTGCTAACTGAGAGTAATGTCCTATGCTGACCACCTGCTTCTCCATTATTCCTATAGATAGGATCTCTGACGCTAGAATAAGACTGTTGCTCAAGCATTGCTTAAGTTGTTTTTCAGACCCTGAATTCTAGTGGAATGGCTGACTCCAGCCAGTCTGAAGGCCCCTACCAAGGAACCAACTCAGCATAAGAATGTGGTTTCTTCCTCTCCCTGTCCCACAACTTCACCCCTCACTTCTTGACTAATCAGTGATCCCTGCACCTCAGCTGGCCATCTTTCCCACCGTCGGTCCAGATCTCTTATAATCCCTATCCCCAAACTCTTGGGGAGGCAAATTTGAGATGTCCTCCCATCCCCTCATTTTGCAGCCCTACAACTAAGCTCTTTCCCTGTTGCAACCCTTGGTGTCTAGGTACACTGACCTGCTGCCCATCAGAAAATGAACTATTACGATTACAAGGGGCCAAGAAAAAGCTAATTTGGACTCTATAACTGGCAGAAGAGGGTATCTGGGTACTGGGTAAGCATTTTTCCTTTAACAACTCTCTGGCATTAGGCAAGTTAGTCTCTCTGGGTCTATTTTCTCATCTGCAAAATCTAGAACAAGTTCTCTGTTCTGCAGGTGGTCCCCCAAAGTACTGTCAGGTCCATGACAAAGTTTTCATCTGTGCTTTTGATGCAAATGTGAGGAGTAAGGTGCAAACTGGGTTTTCTTGGGAAGAATTTCATATATTTTGAAATCAGACCTTCCCATAGTTTCAGTTTAAAAATTTTTGTTGTTTTAGAAATGACAGTGATAATAGATGGAAGCAATATTTTGGGTTGTGGGTGGTTTTTAATGTTTTCATTTGGCAAAGACAAAAGCTGACAACACTCTTCCCCCTCTTTGCTTCTCCTTTTCCTTCTCCTCCTCCTTCCCTGCTCTCCTCCTCCCTCTTTCTCCTCTCCCTCTTGTCTGCTTTTTTTCCAGGGCCTGGCACTGAGCTGAGTACTTCAGACACATTAACTCACTTACTGCTCCACTCTGAGAGGCCAGAATTACTATCTATTTTCTTTTCTTTTTTTTCTTTTTTTCAGATGGAGACACTAAAGCTCAGAGAGATTAAGTAAATGACTCAAGGCCACACAGCTAGACAGGCTCCTGTACAGAGACATGAGATCCTCAGTAGCTAACAGTAAATGACATGAAGTGAGCACCTAGCACAGTGTTTAATGCCTAGTGGACACTTACAAAGAACAGTTGTTCATTCATGTCTTCCAAAAATATTTACAGAGCATCTACCATGAGCTGAGCACTGTTATGGACCCTGAAATACAGCCATTAAGAAAACAGACAAAAATCCTTGCCCCTGGGGAGCTTTCCTTCTAGAGCTCATTATTAAATCTGTGATTCCATTCTCTGTTGCAACTTCACCCGTGTGCACCCTTTCTGCTCACAGGAGGAGGGAAGAGGTCTGTGGCCGCACCACTCTACAGCCCCCAAATACCACAGCAGAGCAGGCATAGGGGAGAGTTGGAGATACAGGGTCAGCAGTGGCCAGCTTCCTAGCAGAGGTAGAACAGTGGTGCTCTCGTAGGGAAAGGAAAGATGGTGGGGAAAGGAAGAAGTGGGTGAAGGCTGGAGACCAGAAAGGGTTGGGCACCCAGAGGACCAGGAGCTAGGGCTGGATGCTACTTCCAAGCAACTGGGCCAAATCCAAGCTCTGTGGTGCCTGCCTGTCCCTCCCAACCCCAACTCCCGTTCCACCCGTGGATGCCAGGTGCCTTCTGGAGTGATCTGAGGAATGTTGGTAGGAGAAGACTAGAACTTGCCTAGGGCCATTTTTTCCTCAAACTCTATGCTTTCTTGAAGGGTACTATGAAAAGTGAAAAGGTCTTGGGCCGGAGGTCCCAGTTCCAGTCCTGGCCCTGTAACTTGCCATCTTTGCCTGTTATTCACCCTATAAATCCGACTTCACCAGGGTCTTGGAAGGATTAAAGGACTGGGTTCCTGAAAAAGCACCTGCTTGTAGTGGGCTAAGTATTCTTTGTTGGGCTAGTTGGCTGAGTCTGTTACTTTGTCTCCACAAACTGTGCTCCTTTCTGTCTCTCCTCCCGGCCCCACCCCCAGTAGACCCTGAAGCACCTCCAGAGAACCCTGGTTCTCAGGTAACACAGTTTGCAAACCATGTCCAGGCAGTACTGTCCCAGAGAAATTGATTTCAGACTTTAGTACCAGCCTTTAAAAAGGAGTGTCATTTAAAAAAACAAAACAAAAAAAGAGGTAGGGCCACTATAAAATAAAAAATCTCGGGGAGTAGACTTCAGGCATTTATATTTTTTCAAAAGTTCCCCAAGGGACTCACATACAGCCAGCGCTGGAAACCACTGATCCAGGAGAAGCATCACCGAGTGAAGGAAGTGCCTCAACGCACAACGTGCTCTGGGAGCACAGATGAGGCAATAATAAATTCTGCTTTGGAGGCCGGGCGTGGTGGCTCACGCCTGTCATCCTGGCACTTTGGGAAGCCGAGGCAGGAGGATTCCTTGAGGCCAGGAGTTCAAGACCAGCCTGAGCAAAAGTGAGACCCCATCTCTACAAAAAACAGAAAAATTAGCCAGGCTTGTGTTGTGTACCTATAGTCCCAGCTGCTCGGGAGGCTGAGGCAGGAGGATTGCTTAAGCCCAGGAGTTTGAGGTTGCTGTGAGCTATGATGACACCACTCTAGCCTGGGTGACAAAGCGAGACCCTCTCTCAAAAAATAAAATAAAATAAAAGATTCTGCTTTGGGAAGGGAGAGAATGTCAGGTAAAGCCACAGAAGGGAGGTGACATCTGAGCTCAACTTCAAATGATAAGCAGGTTTCTAGGGTCCCTAGGGCCTTGCTACTTAAGGCCTGGTATGCAGGCCAGCAGCACCAACTTCTCCCGCGTGCTTGTTAGAAATGCATCATCTTGGGTCCCACCCAAGCCTGCTTTATCAGAATCTGCAGTTTACCAAGACAGCCAGGTTATTCATACGCACATTAAAATTGGACACGTGTCGGGCTAAATGGACCAGGCGGAGACAAGCATTCACCACGATTAACCTGGCCAGTTTAGTTTAAACAATAGTTTACTATAGCCAAGGTTTATTCTTCAATTTAGCTTTTAAAATAAATCCGAAACCTAATGTTCTTGATAGCTGGTCCAAATGTCATTTCATAATACCATCGGAAGGTCTGAGGGGCAGGATTGAGTGCTTTATCCCAATTTGCTAATGGGGAATGTTTTTGTACTGCAGGTGCAGATGACCTTGGGATGGCTCTGGAGGTCGAACAGGCTGGGCCATGGGACCCTCCTGGCACAGGATTTTGCTCTGGGTGAGAACAGTCCGGCACACTCGCCCTCAGACAGACGTAGGGCACGTAGCCTTGCAGGTGGGCACCCTTTCAAATCCTGCCGCATTTCCTAGTGATTGGTGGGGGTGGGGAGTCAGCTGCTTCCAATCCCATGTTAATCCCCCAGGCCACAGCCTTCTGTTCTTTTGCAATGAAATGAAAAAGGGGAGACGTCTCAAACGGTGATGGTGGTGGGGACTAGTGAATTCTACTTGTGCCTTCAGTAAATGAACAGTACCATTTAAACGGCATAAGTGGTAGAAACCCATAGTGCGTCTGCCCTGGCTGCCCTGAATATCTGCACGTCTCACAAAGCCAGCTTCTGCCTCCAGGAGCTACTCGGATGTCCTAGTTATCTCCAAGGTCTCACCTGGGTGTAGGGGTAACTCTGTGTGGACATGTTTCAGCACAACCCAGACCAGTTGGATTTTCTTTCTACACTTTCCAACCCCTTCTCTGTCCATCTAAGGGGATAAATCACCTTTTCCCTGAAAATACTGTGAGAGATGGATCATTTCATGCAAAGTCCACCTACCTAGATGTGTTATGGAAGGCCCCATGGCTTAGTGGGTGTGTAGCAGGGGAATCTTTCCTTCTGCAGCAGGGTTTATGTGAGAACCACACATCTGGCATTTACCCCGGTGCTGAGCACAGAGAACACACCCAATGCTTGGCCCTTTACACAGTATGATCGCTTTAATGTCTGTTCTTTTATCTTCTGTGGTGGCTGAGGCAGTGCCCACCCGTGTGTGGGGACAGAGGGTGGCACACAAATGCATCTTTATTTGTTTTGAGTTGTTTTCATTTGTTTTAAGTTGTCCTCGAGACTGCTGCTTCCCAAGCTCTGGCCCACAGACCTGATGATCCAGTTATGAGCACTGTTCTTGTATCGCTCCCCCAGATTCCAACAGAATAGTCAGGGGAACCAACCCTGGGGACACAGCCCCCTCCAGGCCAGGTAGGCCACCATGTTGTTCTTAAATCCTCCGAAAGAATGAGAATCTGTAATAGTCTTTCCATAATATATAGCATTAATTCTCTGAATGTTTTTCCTTCTACCTACTTAAATCAATCTTTACCAAGGATGGCTGCTACCTGGTGCTTGTCTCCGGCTAGCACCTGCCTACACCTTGCTACTCATCTGTTCACAGTCTTCACCCTTTCCAATTTTTATGGTTATTATTTACCCCCAACCCCACCCTCTTCCACTTGAGACTTTCCCTCCTCCCAGTTTCTACAACACAACGGTCTCTGTTGACGGATCTAGTTCTCCAATCCGTCCTCCCTGCACCTAAACACATACTCCGAGGCTCTTCCCACAGCCCTCCTCTCTACCGCTGTTTCTCCTTCAAGAGTTTTGTCCACTTTTGCAGCTTCATTGAACATATCTAGGAGTGTAGTTCCAGAGCTTTGCCTCACTCCCAGCCTCAGACCAGCATTTACTTTTTATTTTTTTTATTTTTATTTTTTTTATTTTTTATTTTTTATTTTTTTGAGACAGAGTCTCACTGTCTTGCCTGGGGTGAGTGCCATGGCATCAGCCTAGCTCACAGCAACCTCAAACTCCTGGACTCGAGCAATCCTACTGTCTCAGCCTCCCGAGTAGCTGGGACTACAGGCATGTGCCACCATGCCCGGCTAATTTTTTCTATATATATTTTTAGCTGTCCAATTAATTTTCTTTCTATTTTTTTGGTAGAGACAGGGGTCTTGCTCTTGCTCTTGCTCAGGCTGGTCTCGAACTCCTGAGCTCAGGACGATCCGCCCGCCTCGGCCTCCCAGAGTGCTAGGATTACAGGCGTGAGCCACCGCGCCCGGCCAAGCATTTACTTTTTATTTGACATTTCCATTTCCTCGTTGCACTGAGCCGGCACCCACACCAGCTCTTTCTCCCAGTCTCTGTTAGTGTCAGTGCCCGGGCTATATGGCTCTCACATGTTACTAAACGTAGCATGCACTTTCTCTGCTAGTATTATCATTATTTCCTTCTTCATTGGTTCTCTGAAATTAAGCATGCTTCCATTTTTTAAATTCATGGCCTCCCTTCTACACATGTTCACAAAAAGATTGAACCAAATAAAATGTTTTGAAAGGTCCTAACTTTCTAAACTTCAATGCAGCACAGAGCTCTGAGCATCTTCAACATAGTCGGCCCAGATTAGACCCATTAAATTCCTTCCCCAGATTTATTCTAAGTGGAATGAACCTAGAAGGACCCTTGACACCAGGGTCATGAATCTAGAAGGCTGTGGGCCCAAGACTGTCAAAGCTGCTCCCCGCCCACACACACAGCAGGTGGAGAAAACTTGTCTGCAGTGGGTGAGAATGGACACAGAGTGATGGATGAAGTGATCCTGGAGGGACGTCTTGACTCTCAATTCCAAACCCTTAAGTCCTCAGAGCTTCTCTGCTTCCTGCAAATTCTGTTTTAGTCTAAGAGCCCCTATAGTATCCTTCCAGTAAGTCTCCTTTTTTACTTGCACTATTTTTAGTTGGATTTATGTCACTGGCAATTAAAAGGGTTTGAAAATACACCAGCTTATATTCTATGGGGGAAGTAATCAATTTTCCAAAAGATTATTACTTCACTGCTCAAACCCTTCTTGCTCTAACTTACTTTTCCAATCTTATGTCTCTTACACAGACAGTGGAGTGTCTGACACCCCTCCTCCAACCGCCAAACATAGCTGGGTTTTCCTTCTGCCTTGTTATCATCCACTCCCCTCCTTTCCTGGTAGTTGAATCTAGATCTATCCATTGCTCAAAATTTATCACAAACAGCCCTATTCAAGTTCTGTGGTCTTTCCCTCCCTTGGGCCATGCCCATTGTAATCTTCTTCATGCCTAACAGATGTTTCCCATTCATTTCTCTCTCTGGGGCCACTCCGTCCCCCACCCCAGCACAGGCCTTGAAGACAAGTGCTTAATACATACATGTTGGCTCCTTGGTGTCAATGAAGTACGTCTGATCATCAGTTTTTGTATAAAACTCATTTCTGTTATTCCGATATGTACATTTTTCACAATTTAATATTGTTGAAATCAGGATTAAGCTTATAATCATTGGCATGCCAGAATTTAATGAGCAGCATTTTTTCTTTCTTAGGGGTACATAAAATATTGGTGCATCTTATATTTGATGATATTGTAGATTCAGTAAAAGAAAGTATCATTCGAGCATCCCGATAACAATGGTTTGCTCCCTGTCTCCCTGCCTTTAGGGTGAATCATCCCCTGTTCTCAACGTGTCTTTAGTTCCTGCTTTCTACTCCTACTGTTGTTATCTCCATTTTGCCTCCTTTAATTTCCCACTTTATTCAAGTGCAGACTATTACACTGCAATAAGACAGTGCTAAATACAGTGGTGTCATTGTATCATGATCCCACATGATAAAACACTGTATGATGCTAAATATGTTTGCTATAAAATTAACTCCAGTTAAATATAGAAGCTAGCAAAAATACATCTTTATTTCAGTTGTGAACAGGCAACCATGTTGTATGAGACATAATTCGTGATGACAATGAAGTCAGAAGCAGAGTAGTGACAGAATTAAATAAGACTTACAACCAAAGCAATACAATATATTTAATGACAATGTAATCATCATTCTTTGAGCAGATTGTGGCCTAGGAGAGTCTCTAGAGATAAAAGGTTTCTAAACAACTCCAGATGCCCTGTACTATCCAATTACTCTTGTTTAGTAACTTTTGTTCTTCATTGTTCTATGAGGCTGGGAAATCCAGTGATCTTGGGCCAGGAAATTCCTTGGATGAGAAGCTGTCCTCATTAGCATTGGCATTGGTGCAGACCTGCCATGACCCCTAGTGTTGTGGAAAGAGCTGGCCTCTCACCTCCTCTTCCTACAGCCTGGGATCCAGGCAAAACAAATGGCTCGTCCCACAAACCCTATACTCTGCAATCCAAAACCTTCCTGCTCTCTTCATGCCTTCACTAGGGCTGGTCCCTTGTCTGATAGAGCTTTCTGTTGGGCAGAGATGTTCTGCAGATCTGCACCACCAGGCACAGTAGCTCCTAGCACCTGTGGCTGTTGAGCAGAGCACGTGAAATGTGCTTAGTATAAACCAAAGAACTGAGTTTTCAATTTTGTTTAACTTAAAGTTAAAGACATATGGCTAGTGGCTACCATATTGGCCAGCGCAGAACTAGCATGTACTCTGCCCCGTTTCTTCTTCTCTAAATCCCCAACCTTCAAGGGGCATCCCTGAGGCTACTTTCTCCACAAGATCCAGTCTTCCCAGTGGGACTCCTTTCTTTCCTTCCTCAGAACTCCTATCACACGATGAACCAGTACTGTGGCACTAAGCACTTTTAAACATACAGATGTGTGTGTGTCATGTCCTCTATTAGTCCCCTCTCTGCAAGCTGTGACTACTCTTATTCTTAATTTGGACCCCACTATACCTAGAGTGGGGTTGCTTTCAAATGTTTGCTGTCTGGATATATAATGGCAGCACACACAGCAATTAACATTAACAGTAGGAATTGACCAATGTTGCCATGCAGTGAAGGATTAACCTTGTCCAAAAAAGGTTTGAGCCTTAGCTCCCCACTCCTGGGAGGTGACCACTATGCCCTCGGAATATCCTGCCTGACAGAAGGGTCTTTGTTTATTGGGGGCCTTGGGCCATACCAAATAGTCTATGTTATGTGATTTATGATGGGTGCCTTGGGCCACAAGTATCAGCTCAACCTCCAGTGGGGCTAAAAACTAAGGTCAGCCATGGGGGCCATCAGCTGGATCCATGTGACAGATCCCCAGTGAAAACTCTATACACCTTGGTGAGTTTGGGTGAGTTTCCCCGGTTGGCAATACTTCGAGCACATGGTTTCACATCATTGCTGGGCAAAATAATCACTATCCACTTAACTTCACTCGGGGAGGAAAATTGAGAATTCTGCGCCTGGTCTCCCCTGGACCTTGCCCTGTGCGTCTCTTCCCTTCGCTGACTTTAATCTGTATCCTTTTGCTGTGATAAACTATAACCATGAGTATAATGGCTTTTCTGAGTTCTGCAAGTCCTTCTAGAGAATTATTAAACCTGAGGATGATCTTGGGAACCTCCTGAACTTGCAGTTGCCCAAGGTAATCTATGTCGCAATGGTGCCTGGGGCCAGCCCAGCTGAGAGTTCAGCTCCTTGAATCCCAGCCCTGATCACGCAGCCTCTGGGCTGCAGGGCTGGTGCCAGAGATGATAAGCCTGGTGCTCAACAGGGGCAATGGGCTTCTGGGGCCAGGGTTACACAGGAGTATATGTGGGAACAGAGGAAGTGGGTGGAGGACTGACCCAGGGGAAGGAACAGGGAGACCAGGCTGCACAGAGCAACTGTGCGGTCAGTCGTGCTGTGCGAGTGAGAGATAAGGGAGCTACAGGTCCCTGACTTGAACCTTCCGGGAGTATTCACGTGCACCCTAGTCCTCAGGAACTAAGAATCGCTGCCCCTGGCAGTCGTGAGCTGTGGAGCAGACCCCTCGGGCCAGAGCTTATTTGGTTTAAGGCAGGTTATACTCTCTGTTTTGCTGTACCATTTTTCTACTCTTGACCGAAGTTTAAGCCAGACGCCAGACCCTGGCAGGAAGCTGGCAGGGGCAGAAGGAAAGAGAGCCACCCCCCCCAGTAAGCAAAGAATGTGCGGCGGGCACTGCCTCCCTGCTCCTCAGGAACTGCCTTCTGATCCCGAGTGCTGTGACTTAAAGAAAGGGCCCTTGTCAAGATCAGGTCTGTTATACCACCTGAAATTCCACTAATTAAAGAGTCACTTAAATTAATCTAACAATCACCTAAAACTGGGTCAAGGGAAACGGTCGTTCACAACTTAGCGTAGACTCAATAACCAGATTGCTTTCCTCACTCTGAGCTTAGCTGCATCAGAGGAAGGGGTCACTAACTTGCAGGAGTAAGGGAGAGATCATTCTGGAGTGTGGGCCCTTCTGGTTAGAGTAGGAGGGGTCCTGGGGTGGGGCCGGGACGTTGGTGCAGAGATTATTGAGGACGTTGTTCTGGGGCAGGAAGGGAAGAGCCCAGAGGCAGAGAAGACCCACATCCCCTTCCTCTCCAAGACCAAGTTTTGCTCTCACTAATTCTCAAGTCCCACCCTCCTCCCCTGCCCTAGGCTTGCCCAGGAGACTGGAAATGCTTTTCTAGACAGACCTAGGAGTAAAAGTACCAGCAAACAGGATGGGTCTGTGGGGTAAGCAGGGTTGAGGGAGGCGGAAGGGCAGGAGTACGTTATGCCACGTGTAGGATGAGCACAGCTCAGAGACATTCTCTGAGGTGTTCATTTCCACAGTACCTGGCACAGGGTGGGGCCTCAGTATTCAATGAATGGTTGAATGGATGGATGAATGAATAACCTCCCCTAATATTGCAAAATCACGTGGGCTGCCGAACTCACACAGGCCAAATCATTCCCGCTTGGGACCTGAGCTTGCTTCCTTCCTAGGTAGGCACTTAGTCCAGTTGTATGGGTGCACAGCTTTCTAACTCCTCCTTTCCTGTCTCCAATCCAGAATGCCCCTAGGCTTGCTCTTCATTTTTCCCTTTCCCTCCACACCTGCATCCGAAGCTTTCTGAGGGTCTCAGAATGTCTGGGGGGCATAGCAGGGGAGTTCTT
This sequence comes from Indri indri, assembly GCA_004363605.1. Lineage (NCBI taxonomy): Eukaryota > Metazoa > Chordata > Mammalia > Primates > Indriidae > Indri > Indri indri. Next base: position 97,440 of record RJWJ010000058.1, read on the forward strand.
GTGAACTAGTTCACACACAAGAGCAGAAGACGGCTGTCCCAGAGAGGTGTGAAGTGGGACACAGGACACCTGTCGACTGGCCCAGCCCAGCAGCTGTCTGTGCCCTCTCCTAGCCACAGCCTTGGAGCCCCTAGGAAAACACTGACCAATAAATTAAGTTGAAAAATATGTAGGAGGCTGGAAATATCAACCTGGAGTATTTGTCGATAGCATGGCTGTTCTGGAAGATGCGCAGACCCACCTGGCCCTTCAGAAGCCCCTTCTTCCTGGAGGAGTTGGATTCATTGCTTAGGGCCAGGTGGACCACTATTTTGTCTTGCCTCTCTTCTTCCGTCAGGATATGGCTTCTCGGGTACCCAGCCAGGCTGTTGGCCTCAGACTCACTGTAGCTTCCATCCAGCATCATGGTTCTTGAATGAGGCATTCCACATATGCACGGAAACTGTGGGCAGCAAACACCAAGGGCTGCGTGTTAGAATCACCTGCACGGCTCTTTAAACTGGCCACAGCCAGGCTCCACTCTACACTAAAACTAGTCTTAGTTTAAACCTACCAGGTGCTTCTACTGAGAACCACTGATCTAGTCCAAATGCCCTCAATTGCAGAGGCAAAAGCTAAAAGTCAGACAACTGTACAGTTCTCCTGAGACCACACAGCAGGTGTCAGAGCCAGACTTTAACCCCACATATACTGATTTCAGCTGCAGGACTTCACCTCTCCGTGCATTAATCAAAAGATGAGTAGGTAAAAGAGCATCCTTATGCTGAAGAGTTATATTTAAGAGTCAAGGGTCATGGTGCCTGCAGTGTATTTTAAAAAGGTTCAACTGCACCAACAAAAATGTGCTTATATGGAGAAAGCACTCACACAAAAGTGGTAAAATGTCAGCAGTGCTGGACCTAGTTGTGGGGTGTATGGATGTATGTTTCCTCAGTCTTTCAATTGTTTCTGTAAGTAGGAAAACGTTTATAAGAAATCTAAGTTAGAGGGAAGGAGATCGTTTTGCTTGACTTCTCCCTACAGTTTGAGTCAGCAGAGAGTGGGCTTCCACTGGCGCCTGGACTCTCAGTGTTGGCCCAAAGCATGAGGCCTGCTTGATCAGCCAACTGGCCATGGGTTTATTCTTTCCACCTGCTGACTTCACCACGTTTCTGACTTGGCCCTGGCCTGTCACTGCCTCTGGGAAAATGAAATAATGACATTTCACAATCTGCCTTCCATAATTATGCTTCTTAAATTACTCAGATGAATATCATAAAGCTTTGGAATGCAAAAATAGATAAATGAATTCTAATGTGAAATTAGAATTACTCAAAGTATTCTTATGCTTGAAGAAATCATTTGTGGTTGGGGGGCTATTTTTTTCAGCAGGGTTGATTATTTCATTATTATTTCTATGTCTTGTCCTATCAGTAACAATAATTAAGTAACACATTAATTTATTTTTAAATAATTAACATGGACCCATAGCTATTAGTAAGGGGGTCATTTATTCAACTGTTTGCATTTAGGTATGCAAATTTTGATAAAATTGTGAGATATTGTTATGGGGGTTATTTATTAATTTGAGGCACAGGTCTTTTCTTCTTTTCCTTGCTGTAAACGGCAATACTTTCTGTTAAAATGAAAACAGACTTTTCTCCTATGATTTTTGAGTTAGAATCAGGAAATGCCAGATATTCTGATTAATCCCTCCTTTCCGCATCAGCTTGTTTCTAAGAAAGACTTCACCATTTGAAGTAGGGGTGGGTCTACCCGGTCGCAGGCAGCTGTGTCCTGTAAGGAGTGGAAGCCAAACCTCAGTGAGCCTGTGACTTTGTTAGAAAGGCTGATTCCAGGGTGCCATCCAGAGAGTCTGATCAGTAGGTCTGGGATATGGTCTGGGAATCTTTATTTTTAACAGGGTCAGGTGATTTCAGGGTAGGTGCTCCGTGGCTCCCTCTTGGGAACCTCTCTACTGGGGACCATCTTAATGATCATGAATATTGGTTTCTCTGTGGGGCAGCAGGAGAGAGATTTTGTGTCTTCCCACCACCGTATGCCCTCCTGCAACTATGTGTCTCCACCTTTAAATCACATGTTTGAAAACAGTGAAGTATAAGCTCTCACTTCCCAGATGTCTGTTCTCACACGGACAGAGAGACAGACCTAGAGGCCCAAAGGGCTTTCTGAGTATGACTTCCCTGTTGCTCTTTGAACAGTGTCATATAATCACTGGCAAAGACCAGGACCCATCATATGGAAGCAGGTTAAGGAACTGTCTGAATAGGACTTAGGCATGGTTAATGGTTCATGAGCCTGTATTTGTCCGATGAAAGCTTTGCAATTTTTTGTACAGCTCTATAAAGTCTAATGGGTTATAAATCAAAAGTGTTTAAATACATCCAAAGGTCTTTGATAATGATCAATGTACAAATGATTGAAAACTTAAGTAGTCAAATGCTGAAGTAAAAAAGGTCTGAATAGTTTTAAAATAAATTCTTACACAGACTAGTTTATTTACAGATAATGTGGAAATATTTGACAGGTGTAACGTGGTCACTGCAAAACTATTTTTGAAAAGGCAACATATCCTCTTTTCCTAAAATTTAAAGCTCCCTTATGCTAAGGGGCTAACAACCAGCCAGATATGCATAAATGTGGGATTTTCATGTCGCTCGATCTCTACACCTTTTAGGAACACTCATTTTGATTAGTGCATTGATTAGCAAAGTTGGCATTCTTTATTTCTTACTGTGATTAGTAAGAGTCTGAATATGAATGAAATAGACTTTCTCTCCCTGTGCCAAAGGCCCATGAACATAGCTTTGTAAAATTTCCCATTTGCATTCTGTCTCACAGTATACAGTTGACCCTTGAACAACGCAGTTTCGAACTGCACAGATCCACTTATACATAGATTTTCTTCTGCCTCTGCCACCCCTGAGACAGCAAGACCAACCCCTCCTCTTCCTCCTCAATATGAAGATGACAAGGATGAAGACCTTTATTATTAATATGATCCACTTCCACTTAATAAATCGGAAATAGATTTTCTCTTCCTTATGATTTTCTTAATAACATTTTCTTTTCTCTAGCTTACTTTATTGAAAGAATATACTCTGTAATACATACAGTAGAAAAAATATGTATTAATGGACTGTTTATGTTATCAGTAAGGCTTCCAGTCAACAGTAGGCTATCAGTAGTTAAGTTTTGTGGGAGCCTAAAGTTATATTCGTATTTTCAATTGTGTGAGAGTTGGCACCCCAACCCCCATGTTGCTCAAGGGCCAACTGTAGGATAGTGCAGTAAAGTATTTCCAATAAATAAAAACAAAAAATTTATCTTTGGTGTTTAATGTGGCTGAATTTTCACTGGGCCAGAGCAGTGATAAATAAAGGAGCTTTTGATTCTAGAACTTTCCACGTCTCTGGTCATAGGACAGGGAGGCATTTTCTCTAGACATGTTCAGTAATAATAGTGATGGTTTGTGTGTGTCTAGAACCTTACAGTTTCAAAACAACTTTCACATATGTTATCCCATGTGATGCTTAGAATAACCCTGGGAGGTCAGGGTTCTATTATCCCGCTTTTACAGATGAGGAAACTGAGGCCCAGCATAGGTAACAGAGTTGGGTGTAAGAACCCAGGTCTTTCCGTTCCCAGTCTTTGTCCAAAGACTTTCTGCTTTCTGGGATCCTTTCGTGGTAGAAGCTGGAACCTATTCTAAAATGGATCCTCCTCCTTTTGCATCAACATCTCCTTTCTCTACACGCAAACCCCAGTGAGCGCTCTGCCCCGCTGACATTCTCCTTTTCCTCCAACCCGCAGCAGGGCTTTGACAAGGGAAGAAACCCTCCCACCTTCTCCCGCAGCTTCTGCTCCTTCCGCTCCTGCACCGTGGTCAGGTAGTTGACGGCCGCGTACTCCAGCACCGAGAGGAACACGAACACGAAGCTGACCCAGAGGTAGATGTCCACGGCCTTGATGTAGGACACGCGGGGCATGGAGGCGTTCACGCCCGTGATGATGGTCGACATGGTCAGCACCGTCATGATGCCTGCAACACCCAGTCTTAGTTCAGCTGCTGACAGTGGTATAGAAATGCCCCCCACAGCTTCCTAGGCCACGATTCTACATTCTCTATCTCTTAAATGGAATGAGAAAATCCCCAGACATGTCGCTAGGATCTGCTGCACCAGCAGCCGGGCCTGTTCTCCGCCCCCGCCCCCCAGCTCGCTGCCCCTCTCCTTTCACTTCAAGCCCCTCAGAGACTGGCTTTCTGTGGCGTGGCCGGCAAGGTCAGGCATGCTGCGGAAAGGACTGGCTCTGATGTGCAATTAAAGACAGAGACTAAAGGACATCTCTAAAGCAACTTTTCCAAACCTCAAGGAATGAAGACATTCTTCCTCATCTAAGTCATGTTTAGTAAGTCCATGAAGGCTGTGGCAATTCTCAGAAGCCCATCGTGCTAGTTTCTTCTCCACGGTGCCTTCTTGCTGGTTAAACCCTCACATTTCTCAAAGCCCAACCTAATTTTGTCCAAATTTACAATGATGAGTTGCAAGCTTTCACTCTGGAATTCAGGGTCTGTGAAGGGCAAAACCGCAGCTCCAGGAAATGCAGCCCTCCCCTTCCCAGAAATCACGTATCGTGGGCCCTGCCTCCAAGCCCCCAGCCTGTCTAAACAAGGCCAGCAAATGAAGTTTTTGTACATACAGAATAAATTGTTGGCATTGGCAGAATCATCTTATTTATCTAAGTACTGAGCTCTGATACTGCCAGTCGTGGACATCTGTACCCCAAATAGGCCATCTAAAGTGACGCAGCCAAAGCTGATGAAGTTTTAGCTCCCTGTGGTTCTCATAAGGCGGTGGAAGAAACCGGCCAGTGTCTGAACGGGGAAGGCAAGAAGCAGAAGGAAAAGCTGCTCCTTCCAACTCTGACAGCTCATCAGTTCAGAACTCTGAATAAGGACTGTGCTTTTCTTCACACTGTGATCAGTTTTAAAAAAAAGCCACCCTACCACATCTTATGAAATGCTCTTACCCAGCGAAACTCTGGCAGGTACAGCTCTGTGGTCGATCCAGAAGGACACCCAGGACAGCATGACCATCAGGGTGGCGGGGAAATAGGTTTGCAGCAAGAAGAAGAAGATGTGGCGACGCAGCGTGAAGTTAATGTACAGACGGTTGTACCAGCCTGGGGGACACAGGAAGAAGCCAGTGAGGTTCCACCCGAGAGGTTAAAAACAAACTCCTGCCCTGGAAGCCCCTCCTTCCCTGACATTGCTCTCATCAGCTACAGAAGGTCAAAATTCATGAGCAATTGGCTTAATATAATAGCTTTCTTTTCTACAATCTAAGCCCTCTCACTTGCTAATACCGTCTTGTACATTGACCGTCTTATTAGATATTATCTAACTCTTCTTCACAGCATATGAGGAAGGGTAGAACTAAACAGAAGTATAGTTTTAGTTGTTTGTTTGCTATTTGCTACTTGCAAACTCCAAGCATGTTTCCAGAGTGACTCGAAGCTCAAGAGTGCAAGAAGTTGGAGTGGTTCTGCCTCGCTGAGGCCAGTACCACTGTGAGGCAGGAGCCAGGAGAGCTGGGCTCGCAACCCCGTCCTCTTTATTGTGAGATTGGACACTCACACGATTTGTACATCCATTGCAAGAAGAAGCAGGCTGTCACCTGATTCTAAAGTCTGGCACTGGGGACATGAGGAAATGGGACTCTCTGAGGCTTTTCCAAGATCTCAGACTGAGTCATGGATGAGCTTAGGTCAACATGGGTCTCCAGTGCCCAGGCCAGTGTATGAGGCACTGACATTAAGTATATCCACATTGCTGTACCACCACCACGATTACGCACTTCCAGAACATATACATTATCCCAAAGAAAAACTCTGCACCCATTAAACAGTAACTCTCCATTCCCCTCCCCCCAGCTCCCGGGACCCTCCGTACTATTTCTGTCTCTGTGAATTTGCCTATTTTAGGTACTTCATGTAAGTAAAATCATACAATATATTTTCTTCTGTGACTGGTTTATTATACTTAGCATGATGGTTTCAAGATTCATCCACATTGTATCGTGAATCATAATTTCATTCCTTTTCAAGGCTGGATAATATTCCATTGTGTATATAACCACATTTTGTTCTTCCATTCATCTGTTGATGGACACTTGGTTTGTTTCTACCTTTTGGCTATTATGAATAGTGCTGCTATGAACCTCGGGAACTTTTAAAATGTCCTCCTGCCTAGGTCCCCGGCCCAGAATGATTGAATCAGAACCTTGCCACAAAGCTCCCAGGGGATCCTCACGTGCAGCCAGTTGAGGTCACAGGCCTCCACCCTCACTGTTCACTCCCATCTCTGAGCCTCTTCTCTCCCCGCCCACCTGTCCAGCTTGCACTCAACTCCTCCAGGAGGCCGGCCTTAGTCATTCTAGCCAATCACGATTTAGGTCTCTCTTTTCCAGAACCTAAATCATTCACTCTACACAGATGGACATTTTAGCACTCACATATACACTATTGCATATCTTGAGCATTTCCATGCTATGGGACTTCTGCTCAGTTCCTTGAAAATCCTTGAGGGCAGGAACCAAGAGCTGAACATATTTCTATCCCCCTCAGGCCCTAGCACAGCCCGCACACGCGGAGACCCACAGTGATCACTTGCTAACTAAAGGGACATTGTGTGAGAAGTCCTAACTCCCAGTACCTGTGGATGTGACTTTATTTGGAAATGGAGTCTTTGCAGATGTAATCAAGGCAAGATGCTTAGTGGGGGCCCGATTTCAATGATTGATGTCCTTACAGAAGAGGGAAATTTGGATGTGGGCACACAGAACACCAAGTGAAGACACAGACACGGGACGAAGGCCATGTGATGATGGAGGCAGAGATCAGAGAGACGCAGCTGCAAGCCAAGGGAAGCCGAAAATTGCTGGCAGCCACCAGAAGCCGGGAGGAGGCACGAAGGATTCCTCCCTAGACCCTGCGGAGGGAGCATGGACTTTGGACTTCTGGCCTCCAGAACTGTGAGAGAATAAATCTTTGTTAAGTGCCTAGTTGGTGGTACGTTGTTAAGGGTAGCCCTAGGAAACTAACACGAGTAAATGGTGAGATTAGAGACGACCCGATAAATTGATCGTCTCACAACTTCAAACCTCACCCAGGGTCTGAAAAGAGGTTACACTAAGCATTAAAAATAAATCTATAGATCTCAATATAGGTACTAAAATACATTTCCTCAGAAAGCTATCCATCCACAGTGTTCAGCAGAATGAAGCTGCTTAGAGAATAGCATGCAAAATATGACCCCAACTTTGTAAAATTACACAACTGAAGCAAGATGTCTTAGTGTTTCCTAAATTGTGGGGAGTGATTCCCTCTGGTGATGGGATTTCAGGAGACGGCAACTTCTCTACTCTTTGCTTTCTGCTCTTAAGTGCTATTTGTATTTTGTAGGAACTATGCATTATTTTAGTAATCAGAATTTCTTACCTGGGGATGTAGCTCAGTGGTAGAGCGCATGCTTTGCATGTATGAGGTCCTGGGTTCAATCCCCAGCATCTCCACTATTACCCTAGAAAGGCTGCCTTGTTGGTGTTTTTAAAGCTCAGATGTGCTTAATTCCACAAGACAGTTAAATGTTGCCAAAAGTCTCTTAATGGTTGCTTAAATCGTGTAACTACAAAATTTCTTTCCCTTAGGGTTAAGGCTAAAGAAGAATTCAAATGTGTTTTGTTTTGTTTTTTTTTTTTCACATTTGAAAGTTAGCTACCAGTGCTGCTGTAGAAGGCCAGTCTGGAAGTTGTGTGAAATTTCTGAATCAGAAACTGGGACAAGGAGAACTTCTCATCTGTTTTCAGGGATTCGTCCCCATTCTTCCAATACAGCATCAGATCTTCATCTGTATATGCATCTTTGGGGAGAGGAAAATAAGTTAATTTGACCCCTTCGCTTCTGATGCAGGGTGAAGCAACAGGGAACGCCTACGCTGGTCTAGCAGTACACAGGCCTTGACGCTGGCAGGCGGCGCTGTCTCACGGTGACTAAAACGGCACAGAGGTTGCAGAGGGAATACAGTGAAGGCATTAGGGAAGCTGATACTTACAGCTCTCCAGCTCCAAAGAACAGGTCTGGGAGTCCAGGGGAAAGTGGCTGAAGTCCATGTTGCACATGGCAGTGACCGTAATCCTAGACAACCCAAACACACACATCGGCTTGTGCGAGTTACTGGCTCACGCACCTGCAACCAAGAGCAGCTGCCTCCTCACATCTACTTCAGAAGTTTGGAAACATAGGTGTCTAAGTTACAGAACCTTCATTTGTAGGGTTTTGTCTTCTGCAGCAGATTATTAGTGAGCCGCCAGGTCCCCTTCATGGAGCTGGTGAGTCGTGGGGGGCATTGGCTGCTAGCGGCTCAGGCCTGCACCCTCCTCTGGGCACTGCCCTCAGCCAACAGGGCCACCTCCCCCAGAGATGCCTGGAGGTTAGGCCTCCCCTCCCTCCCCACCCTTCCCTAGGCCAGGGAGTGTCTGGTAGCAGCATTTAGTTCTGGTGAGCTGTACAAGCAGGCCAGGATGATGTGGAATAGACTGCTTCAGTCACTCAGTTTAGCCCCAAATCCCATCTGCAGTACCACCCAATAATCAGTAGCCATTGGTGTTTTTGTAAAATCCTTATTACCAATCAACTAAAATCGCAGGCTCTCAGGGATGAAAGGTACAGTACATACAAGGGCATTGTCTCCATCAGCTTGTTCAGGCCAAAGTAGTCTTCTGATCCAAACTTAAGACCCCCAGTGATGGGGAAGTTGCCACCTACTGGGTGGCAGTAGGTTTCATGTTAAGACGGTTCTGACTGGCAGCAGAAGACCCAGACCGTCCCATACAGCCCACAGACCCAAGCACAGTGACAGACTCTTCAGTGTCAAAGGGACTGACCATGCATACTGGAATGACACTGGAGAAAGGAACAATGACCCCTGGATAGCTACCTCATGCTGTACAGCACGTGGCCATCTGGGAACACCCTCAGCATGATGTTTTCAGTGGTGGTGTCATGAATGAATGACCTTTTGGAGTGAACAAAGAAGACATCGGGGACCCAGATCTTCTTCACCAGCCTGCCGTCGAAGGTCATGCTCTTGTTGCTGGTGCTGGGGAAGGCCAGCCTCTCATCCTTCCAGTAATGCCGCAGGTACAGGGTCATGGTGAAGTCCTGCGGGAGCCAGGGGCGAGACCAGACAGAAATGGCTTAGAAGCCTCCTTCCTTACAATCGACTCCCCACCCACCACTGTACTGGACATCTCGGGCTCAGCCTCGAGAGTCGGAGGGAACAGTTCTGCAGCTCCACGGCACAACATCTGAGGCAATGGCACTGCTGCAATCAGAAGGAGAATGGCTCATTTTTATGCATCATGAGGTTGGAGCCCAGGAGACTGAGTGACCAGCCCTTCAGTCTTTGCAAATGAAAACTGCAGCTGTGATGCCGACAGCCTGCTCTGGTGGCCAGCAGGGCAGGATTTCCCCAAAGCCCTGCTCTCTCTCACCTAGGCCTCTGCACCAATGGTTCCTTACCCACCAGCTAACCATTCCACTTCAGCTTAGTGGCCACTTGCAGAACCTGTACAATCAAGTGTCCCTCTTAGGAGGGTTTCTACCATTAGACCTACAAGATCCTTGAAGGAAGAAGCATGTCCCGTCCACCGTTGAATCCCCACTCACCATTGAATTGAGTACAATTGAGTAAATCGTTGCTGTATCAGAAAGTGGGGGCATAATGGATGAGGGGATGGACAGCTGTATACCCACTATAATTTCAGCCAGAAAGCTTATCCTGTTAAAAAGTGTCTCCTTGCCTGAATAGTTGTTACCTTAAACCAAGAGTATGGTCCTTCTCCACACCAGAGCTAAGGCACAAGGAGCAAATGGGAAAATAACTGCCCAAAAGATCCTCTACTGGGAGCAGGTGGAGAAAGGATGGGAAGAGTGCATGGTGGTGGCGGGCCCAGAGGGAGCCCCAGGAAGGGAGGACAGAATGGGCACTGAGAGTGTGCCTGCATGAGAGTCTGACCTAGACTGGTCCGAGCCCCCAGGGCATCAGCATCTGCCAGGAACACGCCTTCCACCCACAAGGAGAGCAGCCAATACAGGAGTAGGAAGAAATCGACCAAGTGTCCCTCTGGCTCTTTCCCCTCCAGGGCACACAGGTGGACAGCATGCTCTGGGAGAGGTCGCCCAGGGGAGGTGCCACATTATGGGCTCACAAACACCAGCCATGCATGACCAGCTTGGATGTTATCTACATCCCACCTTCTTTCTGCTGGGGTCTGCCTGATTTCCCACTGGTTAGTGGCAGCTCTAAGACAGGCACCTAGGTACCTCTTCCTGGAGTCCTGAGCCACACAGGACAGGGGAATTTTCACACCAGAGCGGCGTGAAGCCATCTGGGTTGGCTCAGGTCTGAGGCAACCAGACTGGTCCCAGACCCAACATCCAAAGGGACAGGCAGTGTACACCCTAGCAGCTTGGAAACTGTCATACCTGCATGACCCCATTTTTTGCCAGATGCTAGAGCTAATGGTGCACAGCATCGGTATCAATCGCATCAGCTCTGTTGTGTTGGGTCCGTCAGAAGCCAAGGCAGCCCCCGCCCTTCGAGGGCACACAACGGCATTGCCATGGGGAAGGGGAGCCTCCCCCACTTTCATTCATTCCACACACATTTTGAGGGTCCCCAGAGGAGTTAGAGGAGTAAAAAATAAAAGACAAGTCCCTGCACTCATGGAGCTTATAGTTTTGTGGGAGATGACCAATATACAAGAAACCCCCCAAAATAAATATATAGCACAATTATAAATGATGATGTGTGCTGTGAAGGACAAACAGAAACTCTGGGTCAGGAGGTCAGGGAAGCCTCTTTGAAGAAGGTTCATCTTAGCTGAGACCTAAAGGACAAGGACACAGCTGTGGGGAGGGCCAGAGCGAGAGCATGGTCATGGTTCCTAAGGCAGACAAAAGGGATGTCTGCAAACTGGAAGAGAAGAGCACAGAAGGAGGACGAGATGGGGGTGGGGCGGGGAGGGGGCAGTCTCTGCAGGACAGCCGGGGTGTGTGTGCATGCGGTGGTAAAGTTGGGGTAGACATGGAGTGCCAAGGAGTGAGTTGGGGAGCTGCGCTACGGCAGGAGCCGAGAATCAAAGAACCGCAGAATTTCAGCCAGAAACTGCCCCCTCCAGCACTCCTCCAAGCGCGGTTCCTCTGAGCACTTGCATCTCTTGAGTGGTGTGCTCACAATGCAAAGCGCTGGCCCCCACTCCCCAAGATTCTGCATTAGGACGTGTGTGTTGGAGTCCAGGAATCTGCACTTAACCAACCCCTGTGAAGCTTGAAGATCCCCACTCTAGATTTCACTGCACCTGAGCCGACTTCCAAGTCCCCATCTCGTCAGCTTTAGCTCCCGCTCTGCCCGCACGGCGCAGCCTGCACCAGGCCACAGGCTCTCACAGCACTCAGCCCACCCTGTCCCTCGCCTGAGGCCGCCCCACCAAGGGCGCTGCGTACCATGTCCACCTCCGAGATGCTATCCAGACTCTCCACCTGCACGTCCACGCCCACCGGGATGGCAGGACCTGCGGAAGAGCAGAGACAGCTGGTTAAGGCACCTTCCTCTCTACCACCAGGCTGGAGACAGCCCCAACTCCCTCCCCGAGGGAGCCAGGACCAGAGCAGGGTAGGGCAGGGGTCAGAACTTTGTGAGGTTTTCTTGCTAATTCCTGACATGTTGGGTGCCTGAGCCTTCTCCGTGAGGGCAGGGACTGTGCCTGACTTAGCTGCCGTCCCTGGGCCAAGGTGGGTGTTTAATACAGGTTTGTTGGATGAATCGATGAGCAGGATAACAACTTTCTACATCCCAGGACTGTCTCTGTAGGGTAGAGGTAATAATGTTGCTCTGGTGCCTGAGTGGAGAATGGTCATTTGTCCTGTGACATCTAAAGACTCTGAGCTGGGGTACCCACATTCCCTGATCTGGATTCATTCAGTCATTCAAATTCTACCTCCAGACGACCTAACATATAGCTGGGGTCCTGCCCACTAGCGGTCTTCAACCTAGTGTGAGATGGGTCTTCTCTGCACAAAGTTACATCACAACGAAAAACACAACTGTATGAGATTTTGAAATCTTTTCAGGCTTTGTCAGATTAGAAATACGAGAATACGTAGCACAGACACTAGCACTGAATTTCATCTGGCTGGTGGCAAGATGTCTCAGACTAAGTTTATCTGTCCTTTATCCTGAGCTGGGTGATAGTTACATTGGTAAGTTCACTTTATGATAGTTTATTCAGCTGTATGCTTATAATTTGTGCACTTTTCTGTGTATACATTATGCTTCAGTATTTTTTTAAGATTTGAATATTAAAAAAACTTAGAGAAAAACTAAAAGCCTGTGTCTGCCAAACATATGAACAAATACCATTATGCTTACAGCCAAAACCTGTTTCTGGGGGTGGGGAATTAGCTGGAATGGTGGAGCCACTTGCTTAGCATGCGAGAGGCAGCAGGATCAAGGCCACATTCTTTAAAAACAAACAAACAAAAAGGGTGGCAGCTGGGCTGGGCCTTCTGGGGACAGGGCATTGTCCAGAGGCCAGCCCAGCTGCAGCTGGGTCCTCTGAGCCCTGACCAGGGAGCATAGGACCAGGACAGTCTGCCCCACGGTGGTCAGAGTGGGGAGAGCCTTAGTGGGGCAGGGCGAGTGTGGGTCTTAGGGAATGAGAACTGCAAGGGGCTGAGGCTTTGGCTGTGGCAGGGAAGGAGGGTCAGAGATCCTGACATGGAGTAAGCAGGAACTACATGGCTCAGTCCTTAGTTCCAGCCCCAATGCAGGGTGGGGATCCCCCTGGAGGGGGTCCAGAGCATTGGATGGGCTCGATGACCCCCCAAAATCTCCCCCATAGGCTTGCTAACACTTGAAATCCCACCATTAAATATCCCTTTTTGGGCTGAGCCTGATAGGGTGGAAGTATTTCATTTATTACTGGTGGGAATGAGTGAATATTTTCTGGATTCTTAGACATGAAAGCAAATAAACGTTATGCTGTATTTTTTATTTTTATTTTTCCGTCTCAGATAAATCTGGGTATAAGTTGATTTTTCTATTTTCCTGTGTTCCTCAAACAATAGCTTAGGTGGGAGCCCTGAAAAATTCCTGCTCTGACAGCTGTATTCTCTTTTTATTCCAGGCCCCAGGAGTGCTTTGGAGGTGCTGGCAATGGGATGGTCAGTGTGGGAGGAGACCCCTCCTCAGGGGTCTGCCTTTCTTGAGGGCCTGGCAACCCCAGGGGAGGTCTGCGGGTAGCCTGGCTGGGGCCCTCTCCCAGTGGCAGTTCCCCACATCCCGCTGGGGCTCCCAACCTTGGTCATTTCCTGTGCTCGGGACCTTCCTTAGTCTGAGGTATTAAAACAGCCCAGAGTAGAGCTGCCCCTGGGAAGCACTGCCCCTGTAGAAGGTGTGCCGTGCTCTCCCTGGCTCCCATGTCCCCCACGCCCCCTTTCTCTAAAGTGCTGGGTGACCTGCTACATCCAGTAGTCCAGGAGCCAAAAGGAAGAAATAGTACTGCGATCGTCCTCTTTGGACCTGCTTCCTGGTGACCCGGTTTTCTGATAACGTGCAGTGTTTGACCCGGAGCTGGCTTTGGCTCAGGCGTTCTCCAGATAAAATATATCAGCTTGCTTCGTGCCTCTTGCTGTGACTCTCCGTTCTCGGGGCCTGGCTCACTCTCCAGAGCTCCAGTGCCCTTTCGAGGAGAAACGTGGTAACAACTGCAAGGAAGTCGCCAGCAATGTGGACGTATTGCTGACATGGAGCGCGGGCCGTGGTCTCCAGGCATGCCGGGCTCTTGGAGGTAAACACTGTGTGGATTCAGGAGGCCCCAGAGCTGCCTTCGGGGAAACTCACAGCTCAGGTTTGAACAGAGACTGAAGGCCCTGCTCTCCCGGGTCTGAGCTCTGCCTTTGAGCTGCTCCACTGCCCAGCTCTCCTGATCTCTCCACTCTGTGGCCCTGCCTAACCTGGTTTTGGGAGAAATTCTTGCAAATGACTGGTCTTTCTCCTTCTTTCATGAACAATTTTATGTTTTGAGTGGGGCTGAGTCGTATCAGGTGTTAAAAGGAAAATAGCCTTGTTAACTAACTGGGTGCTCATGACTGGCCCCTTAACGCTGCCGTGGGGTTTTCTGCTTGCAGAGAGGATTCTGGTGAGCTAGGAATTCTAGCAGTGCAGCCAGTCAGATGGCAAATTCAAGGCATCGTGAGGGAAATCCATGTTTAGCCAAGGGCTGTTCTTGGTTCCTAGCCTTTCTACCATTATTTCTCTTCACATGGTCCTGGAAAGCACACATTAGGGATGTATTCATATCTGGCGATAAATAAAAAAAGATAATAAATCACATCCAAATCAGGCTTACTCCAGGAATGCAAGACTGGTTTTAACATTAGAAAATCAAAGACTTCCACCCCCAGGAATAGCAAGCTAAATAATTCACACTAACATTTCTACTGAAAATAAACAAGTCGGACAATATATAAAAACTTCTTTTTGAAGCCATCAAAGTTAACAAAACAGGCCAGGATTGGGGGGTTGGAGGGAAGTAGAAGCCCAAGGAGACGGGCCCAGTATTCGGATTGACTTCTGGAGGCATTCACCAACTCAGGAAGGGAGCTGAGAAGGCTGAGAGATGCTTTTGGTGACTTCATGAGCTGTGGGACAGGAATTAGGATCCAGAGCTTACCAAGTAGAGCTGCCTACACTAGGACCTCAAAGAATACACCCTGGCAGTGAGGGTGAACCAGAGTAGACAGGCCCATGCAGGGTTTGCAGCTCAGCTCCAGGTTATGTCACTCACTGAACACGGGTCAAAGCTGTCTGGAGTGGTACTGCCCTCAAGCAACCTTGGGTGTTAGTGCCACCAGGTACCTGGCAGAAATAGATACAAATCCTCTCTGGAGGAAAATGACATCATCTTTAGTCTCCAATTATTTCTTCTAAAGATATTATAAATATAATATATAGTTCATAAGCAAAAATAACCAGGCGTATAAGAAAATAAGACATATACAATAACCAGCAGGAAAATAGAGTATGTAAATAGACTCATGGGGGCTTCAGATACTGAAAGAAGACAGACTTTAAAATATCTAAGTTTGGCCAGGCACGGTGGCTCACGCCTGTAATCATAGCACTCTGGGAGGCCGAGGCGGGTGGATTGTTTGAGCTCAGGAGTTTGAAACCAGCCTGAGCAAGAGCGAGACCCCATTTTTACTAAAAATAGAAAGAAATTAATCAGACAACTAAAATATATAGAAAAAATTAGCCAGGCATGGTGGCGCATGCCTGAATCCCAGCTACTCGGGAGGCTGAGGCAGTAGGATCGCTTGAGCCCAGGAGTTTGAGGTTGCTGTAAGCTAGGCTAATGCCACGGCACTCACTCTAGCCAGGGCAACAGAGTGAGACTCTGTCTCAAAAAAAACAAATAAATAAAATAAAATATCTAAGTTTACTACATACAATGAAATTTTTAAAAATTAAGATTGAGAATTTCTGCATAAAACTAGAAACTATAAAACATACAATCAATATAATTTTCCACAATAACAGACTAAAAGAGGAAAATTATTTAATTACTTCAATAGTTGCCAGAAAAGCCTTTGTTCAAATCAGTATCCATTTATAATTTTTAAAAATAAAGAATGGAAGAGAATTTCCTCAATCTGATAAAGGAGAGCTACCCAAAAAATCTACATTGACTATCACATTTAATAGTAAAATGTTGTAAGATTTCCTTTGAAATCAGAAATGAGACAAGACGTCCATTGATGCCACCAGCATTCAACATTGTACTGAAGGCCCTAGCCAGTGCGATAAGGTGAGATCCTGGAAGGCTCTTCTGACCAACAGTGGCCCAAGCCCACCAGCAGGCCTGCAGGGGCAGCCAGGCACATGTGGCTTCCCAAAAATCAATTTCCCCCCTCCCTACCCCCAGCAGGCTTCAGGCTGACGTGGAGAGCAACTGCTCTCCGACCTCCAATCTCCCCTTTCCAGACCCTCACTGACTTCCCCAGCTCTTCCCAGATCCCTCACGGATCCCGCAGCAGCTCCGTGTTCTCCGTGTTCTCCGTGGAGGCCTGGGAGCAGGTGCCAACCCTGTGCACTGTGCTGCACCCACGATCACGCTCACTGGCAGTGCATGAGGGCTCCTCGAAGCCCAGTGCCTTCCAGCACTTGTCACGATCCAACTTTCTAATGTTTGCCTATCCGACGGACATCAGGTTCTTTCTCAGAGTTGTTTTAATGTTTATTTTTCTAATGATCAATGAGTTTGAACATTTTTTTATGCTTGTAGCTTCAGGATTTCATCTTCTGTGAATTGACTATTTATATTATTTTCCCATTTTTCTAGTGGGTTTTAATTCTTTTTGCTTGTCGTCAGGAGAACCTAGTTTGCTAAGAATTCTTGTCATCAATAGGTGCTGTTCTTTATCAAGAGCTGTTTCTGTATCTATTTAGAGAATCCTATGATTATAAAGTTGGAAATGTACAAAATTATAAAAATGACATATATACATATGATTCGTACAGCAAAATATTGTAAACAATTTAAATGTCCTTCAATAAGACATTGTTCAAAATATGATAGATTCATACAATGGAATAATAAGCAACCATTAAAAATATTAATACAAATAAGCTCTTTATGAACTGATAGGGAAAAATTCCCAACATATATTGCTAAGTTTTAAAACAATCAAGATGCAGAACAAGTATGTATAGCATGATAGTCTAAAAACTGAGGAGAGAATATATACACATATTTACTTGTATGTGTGTAAACTAACTTTATAAGGACATGAAAAAGATTTTCATAGGTATCTAAAACAACAGAAAGGTTAATTCCCCTGGCTCTGCATGAGCCAAGCACATCTGGTGAGGACAGCATTGGGAACCAGGACATCCCCACCCCTGTGAACAGTACAGATCCAGCAAGAGCTATGGCATGGTGAGCTTGTTTACAGTCACACCACATCAGAAACTATTGAACGGCATGGGATATTGGCCTTGCAAAAATTTAAAACTTTGAGAAAATAGTCTTCAACTATTTGAAGAATTGTCCTGTGGAATGTCAGACACTTTTTCTGAATGGCACCATCATTATATCACGCAAGGTTGTGTGTATAGAAGCCTCAGAGAGACAGGCTCTCAAAATGATGAAAACTCTCCAGTGGTCCTAATACTTCAGAGATGGACCAGGTTGCTGCAGGAGAGAGTGTCACGTGCTGTGTGATTTCATTTAGATGAAGCTTGAGAATGAGCAAAACGAATCCATGGAAATAGGAGGTCAGAGAAATGGTTATCCTTGGGAGGTTCCAATTGGGAGGGGTAGGAGGAAAACTTCCAGGAGCTGGAAATGTTCTGTATTAATATCTTGATCTGAGTGGTATTTTCCAGGGCAAATGTTTACATATGTAAAAATTCAAGCTATGCACTTAAGCCTTGTATACTTTAACATATGTAAGTTTGTAGTGGGCAGAATAATGCCCCCACAAAGATATATACATTCTCATCTTCAGAATACGTGAATCTGCGAGTTTACACAGCAAAGGGGAATAAAGACAGCAGATAGTGTTAAGGTTGCTAATGAGCTGACCTTAAAATAGGAAGAGGACCCTGGACTATCCGGGGGAGCCCAGTGTAATTGCAAGGGTCCCTAAATGTGGCAGAGCGAGGTAGAAGAGCAGGTCGGAGTGCTGCCATGTTGGAAGAACTCAACCCACTGTTGCTTGCTTTGACCACAGAGGAAAGCAGCCAGGAGCCAGGAGCCACAGAATGTGGGCAGCTTCTAGAAGCCAGGAAGAGCAAGAAAACAGATTCTCCCTGGAACCTCCAGAAAGGAACACAGGCCTGCTGACACCTTAATTTTAGCCCAGCAAGGTCCATTTCAAGCTTCTGAACAACAGAACCATAAGATAATAAATCTGTGTTGTTTTAAATCTCTAAGTGAGTGGTCATTTGGTATAGAACCTAGAGAAAACTAATATAATGTTTTACTACCAAAAAAATGTTTTTTTGGAGAAAAAGTGTCTAGGGTGGATTGGGGAGAATGCTGGACCCAGTGCTGCTACCGCTGTGTAAACTAGGAAGAACGCGTCCATGCAATACCTCATGCAAAATTCAAAGTTCTTTCTGCAGCTGACTCCCCAGGGGAACGGCCCTGTATCCCTCTCCTCGGTGAAAATGAGCAGGCTTGCCCTTTCCCTCTGGCTCTGTGCTCGGCTGTTTGGGGAAACATCTCGGATATTCCTCAGCCCTCGGAGAGGTTAGGAGGGCCTGAGTAGAGGCTGGGGAGGGAGCAGGCACACCGGAGGGAGGTGGTGCTCCCTGCCCTGCCTCTGTGAGGCTGGAAAACATCAAGCCCCTGACAGCAGAGGGCTTCTTCCCCAGGATGGCCCTGGGGTGACCAGGCTGGGCCCAGCTGCCCTGGGCAATGCTGGAGCGGGAGAATTTTCATTACTGGAGGATCTGTGGCTTGACTTTGCATTTCCTCCATGTTCCCTCCCTTTCCTTGAGGGCTTCTTGTAAAGTTTGAGCTAATTTGAAATACTGGCCATGAGACTCTTTTCCCCTTCTTGGTGGGGTAATCAAACATCACCGTTTTAAAATAGACCTGACTTTTCTCATGGTGAGTTCTGCCTCCTAACCAGGTAGTGAGCACCAATGTGACTATCCAACTGGGGGGGTGGAGAGGTGGGCGAGGCCAGACTAGATCAGTGGCAGTCCCCTCCAAAGTGGCACTGCACTTATCAGAGATGCAAATTCTCGGGCCCTACCCAGGTCTGCTGAATCAGACACTTGGGGGTGGGGCCCAGGAGGTCCGTTTTAAGAGCCTTCCAGGTGCTGCTGATCCTCATTCAAGTAGAGAACCACCTCCCACTGACCTTGGAGTAGACTTCCAGGAGTGAGAATGCACAATTTGTCACATCCTGGTGGCCACTTCCCTTTCACTGTCAAACTTCTGCTCTCCCATCGCCACCAGCTGTTGGTGCTTCCGCCCATGCGTCCCCTCCTTCCCCACTGCACTTGCACGGTCGTGGACTTTTCCTAGGCCTCAGCCCCCTCCCCCATCGGCCACCCTCTCTGAGACTCCCTTCCTCTGCGGTCTCTACGACACATTGCTCCCCTGAGTCCTCTTCCTCCTGGGGTCCTTAGGCCCCTTCTCTTCTCTGCAGACACTCAGCCCCTCCCACAACCAACTCTCACCCTGGAGCAGGTGACTCAGTCTCCCTCCAGGGCCTACCTCTGACCCAACTCCAATGGTCCAATTCCTTCTAAATGCCTAAAAGAGGTCTCCACAGAATATCTGACCAATTTCTTAAATTTAACATCCCAAAAGAGATCTATCCAAATACTGCATGATCTCACTTATATGTGGAATATAAAATGGTCAAATTCACAGAAGCAGAGAGTAGAATGGTGGCTGGAGGGGGAGGTAAATGGGATGTTGGTGAAAGTGCAAAGTTCTGGTTATGCAGGATGAGTAAGTTCTGGAGACCCTGTGTACAGCAATGTGACAATAGTTGACAGTACTGTATCATATACTTGAAACTTGCTAAGAGGGCAGATCTTAAGTGTTCTCACCGCAAAAAGAAAAAAGTACAGAGCTGATGAATACGTTAATTGGCTTGATTGTGGTGACAATTTTACCATGCATACATATATCAAAATATCCAGTTGTAAACTCTATATATATATATACAATTTTTATTTGTCAACTATACCTCAAAGCTGAAAACAAAATGTTTTCCAAAAAGCACAACAGACCTGTCTAGTGGGGGCCAGACCTGCCCCACTGCCCAGCATCCCTGTCCTTCAGGAGCATGGTGACCTCACGGGCCACCTACGCCCAGATGGCGTCACAAAGCACCGGCGAAGGAAGGAGATTCTCGAGGGCGGAGCTGCAGAGGGGCTGTGAGGGACACAGGCCGGGAGGGAAGGTTAATTTTAGGGGAAGGAGCAAGTAGAAGCTGGTCACGGTAGCAGGTTGGGTTTGTGCTCCAGAAGGGAAACTGAGGAAAGGTCAGCGGAGCCCCCTCCTCCGAGAGTCGTAACCCCTGAGAAGAAGCCTGCAGGAGCCCCAGCTTCCTCCCCAGCTTCGGCTCCCGACCCATTCACCCCAAAGCGTAGCAGCAAAGCACCAGCCCCGCCCAGCGTGGGGAGGGGAGAGGCAGAGCCAGCGAGTCCAAAAAGCAACTCAAAGAGGAAGTCGCAGCCCAAAGAGAGGCGATGCGCCGCCGTGCCCTGCCTTGAGCTGGCTCCCTGGGCCTCGAGGGGCCTGGGTGGCCACTCCTGTGATGCCGAAGTCCAGGGGCTGAATCTGCTCTAGAGAGGAGGCTGCAGTGTCAAGCCCCGGGAGAGCCACGGGCCATGAGGGAGGGACTCTACTCGCAGTCTGGGTGCCCCAGACACGGGGCACCTTATACGGGGTGGTTCTGAAGTGGCAAGCAAGGTGAAAATCACGTGGATTCCTTAGGAAGGCATCACACTGGGGACAGTCCCGCTGGGGAAGTAACCGGGCAGTAGCCTGAGAAGTAGCGCAGCGCTACGAGAGAGGGGTCCTAAGGGAGCTCTGAGCAAGAAGGCACAGGCCACCGGCTCCTCAGGGACAGGGGCCGAGTCTCTGTCTTGCTTGCAACCAGAGCCTTTGCAGTGGTGGATGCACCGTCACCACCATCGTCATCCTCACTCACGTTGGCTGTGCTCAATGCTTCAAGGAGGACACCTGGGTCCACCCTCACGACAACCCCCTAAGGCAGGTGCTGGTACCACCCCCATTCTACAGATGAGGACTAGAGGGTTAGAAGGCGACTGAGTCCCCAGCTAGAGGGAGGCACAGCCACGAGCTGATCCCAAGTGGTCCACCTCCAGCTCTTAGCCACTGCATTGAGCTGCACAGAGCATTCTTAATAAATAAAAATAGTAGCATTTATTGAGTGCTTTCTATGTGCCATGGGCTAGACTCGAAACTGTGCACATATTACTCACTTAATTCTCAGCACACTTCCCTGAGCTAGGTCCTACTGTTATTCCCACTTTAAATAAGAGGCAATTGAGAAACAGAGAGGCTCAGGAACTTGCCCTGGGTTACACAGCTAGTAAGAGGCAGAGCTGAGATTTGGGACTACCCCAGGCAGTATAGCCCCAGCGTGGTGGTTTTCAAACACGTCTGAAAATTCTTTAGCACTCCTCCTGTCAAGAGACAGAGTTTAGTTTCTCTCCCCTTGAATCTGGGCAAGACTTTGTGATCAATTTGGTGAACAGAATGCAGCAGGAGTGACAACAGGTCCTTGCCCTTTGCCTTCTGCTTGGGTTCAGCCAACGAAGGTGCCAGCAGGTGTCAGAAGGCAGGAGGGCAGTGAGGGGAACCGATTCTCCTACCCCATCCCCGCCCAGCTACGGGCTGCACCCTCTCCCGAAGGCCACAGCTGCTGCTGCGCAGCTCCGGCTCTTTCCCAGCTCGGGTAACTGCTTCCTCCTCTCACCCTCCAGGGCCTGGCAATGGCTCCCCATCTTTCTGGCCCCCGGGGCTTCACCACAGCCTGTTGCTGCCCTCAACCCTGCCCACACCTTTGTAAACACACCCCATTAAACTCTTCATTTGCGCCTTTGAGTATGCCAGCTGTTTCCCAGGTGCCACTCCTCAGGGCTCCACCTCAGTGAACGGCCTCGCCCACGTCAGCCACTCAGAAGCTGCCCAGGTCCCTCTGACTCGGTCAGATGCCAGGACCTGGCTCTGGTGCCTCCCGAGCATCTCTCGGATCCCCCCACTTCTTTCTGAGGTCTTAGCTCGATTCCTCATCTGCTCTGGTCGGGGCCACTGCTGAAGGGCCCAGCCAGCGTCCCGCATCCACCCTCCATCCCCCGGCCTCCTCCAGGCAAGGCCACCGTGAGCCTTCTGCAGCCCGAGCCCCGGTCCTGTCGTTCTCCAGCTCAGGCTGTGCTGCTGCGTCTAACCTCAGCAAAGCCTTCCCCGAGCTGCACTGCCCTATGTTCCAGTCTTACCCCTGTGTCTCTTATCCCTGCCCTGCACTCCCTCCCCGTCTCTGGTCTACACACACACACACACACACACACACACACACACGCGTGCGCGCGCTTGCACACACACACACACACGCGCACACACACACGGTACAACGCAGCCACGTGGAGCTGCTCCCACCCCCTGACGTGCCTCACTGCTTTATTCTCCAGAGCGCTCGTCCTTCTCCCTGGATTGTCGCCCTGCTCTCTCCTGGTCCGCCGGTGCTCACCCACTGTGCATCCTTCCAGACTCATGACACATGTCGCCTCCTCAATGCAGGCTTTTGTGATCCTGTCTCTGGGCAGAACTGACCATTCCCTTGTTTCTCCCACTCCACCAGTGGAGACATCCTACATTGCTTCTGCATATCTGTGATGTATGATTGATCTTAATCATTTATCTGTTTCCTCAGTAGACGGTTAGATTCTTTTTTTTTTTTAAGAGACAGGGTCTTGCTCTGTCACTCAGGCTGGAGTGCAGTGACCCGATCATAGCTATAACCTTGAACTCCTGGGCTTAAGCAATCCTCTCGCCTCCTGAGTAGCTGGTACTGTGGGTGCACACCATACACTCAGCTCACTTCTTCAGAACATGTTATTTCATATAAAGTAATTTAATGTAAAAAGGATTCCAGTAGTACAAGCTTCCCAGGCAAGTGCGGCTTCTCCTCAGGGCAGCCCCTCCCAGGTGTCCATGACCAGAGTTTGCTGTGCACCCCGACAGTTCCCCAGACTTTCCTTCCCGGCAGCCCTTGCAATTTGATGTCTCCACATGAGGATCTCTGGTTTCCCTGACTAAAGCGCAGACTCCAAGGACTGTGTCTGTCTTGCTCACTACTGGGTCCCTAGGGCCAAGGACCCTGCTCAACATATAGTAGCAGTTCAAAAAATATATATTTATCTTATGGACAGAAGCATTTTGGTTGGAGAGTCTAACCTACTTAGGTTGCCACCATTTTTCTTGAGCATTCTGACAAACTCCTTGGATATACTTCAAAAGATTCCTTGATACTACATCTCTCCTCTACCTCCCATCTATACAGTTTGAATTAAGAACCAGAATTGCGCTGGTGGAAACATAAAATAGTGCAGCTACCAAGGCAAACAGTAGGTGGTTCCTCAAAAAAAGAAATATAGAACTACTCTGTGATCTAGCGATCCCACTTCTGGGAACAGACCCAAAAGAATCAAAAGCAGGGTCTTGCACAGATATTTGTACACCCCTGTTCATAGCAGTACTAGTCACAATAGCCAACGGTGGAAACAATCCAAATGTCCATCAACAGATGAACGAATGAACAAAATGCCACATATACATACAATGGAATATTATTCAGCCTTTAAAAAGAAGGAACTCCTTTCACACGCTATAATCTGGATGGGCCTTGCAGAACTCATGCCGGGTGACATAAGCCAGTCACAAAAGCTAGTCAAAAATGGTAGAATTCGCCGGGCGCGGTGGCTCACGCCTGTAATCCTAGCACTCTGGGAGGCTGAGGCGGGCGGATCGTCCTGAGCTCAGGAGTTCGAGACCAGCCTGAGCAAGAGCGAGACCCCCGTCTCTACCAAAAATAGAAAGAAATTAATTGGACAGCTAAAAATATATATAGAAAAAATGAGCCGGGCATGGTGGCGCATGCCTGTAGTCCCAGCTACTCGGGAGGCTGAGACAGTAGGATTGCTTGAGCCCAGGAATTTGAGGTTGCTGTGAGCTAGGCTGATGCCACGGCACTCGCCCCAGGCAAGAGAGTGAGACTCTGTCTCAAAAAAAAAAAAAAAAAAAATGGTAGAATTCACTTACACGAGGTACCTGGAATAGTCAAAATCATAGAGACAGAAAGTAGAACGGTGGTTACCAGGGGCTGAGGGGAGGGAGAAATGGGCAGTTATGGTTTAATAAGCACAGATTTTCCATTTGAAAAGATGAAAAAAGTTCTGGAGATGGATGGTGGTGATAGTTGCACAATGGGAATGTACTTAATGCCACCGAACTGTATGCTTAAAATTGGTTAAAATGGTAAATTTTATATTATATATATTTCACAACTTTTAAAAAATAAATTTAAATAAAATCAGCATTGCAACATTTCTCCTAACAAATGGAGGAGAAACCCTGTGCCCGTGGACGGTCTTCTAACCAGGGCACACTACTGAATCGAGCAGCTGGTTGCTTAGACAAGGTATTTTTATTCCAACTGATCCCTGGGATTATTAGGAAGCTGCTAGATTTTTAATCTTTTCTCTTGTCAGACTAAAAAGGTCACCCAAAGGGTATCTAGTCCTAGGCAGATTCCTCTCTATCAACTGCTTTTAAACATCAGTCCGCCAGGAAGTGCCTCTTCGAGAAAGGTGGGACTGAGGACATAGCCCACAGCACTGGTCAGGCTACTGAGGGATGTCTTGCTCAAAGGACCTGCTCGGTGTGGTGGGTGCGAGAGAAGGGGTGCTGGGCTGGGCCGGCACTTGGGCCTCTGCTTCTAACGCGAAGCCTGTCGCGGAGCTGCCCCCAGGGAAGGGGCACCTTCCATCACCAGCAGGGTCACCTACATGCTGTCTGCCCAGCCTCCTTCCTCACAGAGACCTGCCCAGGGCTGAGGCACTGGTGACATGGAGACCACAGGAGCACCTGCAGGGAAGGCTTCTCGGATCTAAGCAATCTCCAGATGCTCCTGGAGATGACAGGTTACAAAGATCATTGAAACCGCAGGCAGCGGGAAGCCCCCTTCTGTGCTCGTCCCAACTTGCCTGTTTGGCCAGGACTCTGGGGATGTGGAACTCTGGTACCCCACTGTGTGCTCCCCTCCCCGAGTGACATCAGGACATCCAGGAAAGCCCCCCAGGGGATCAAAGGTACCCAGAGTACCAACCGGCCCAGGGGAAGAGGTTGGAGGAAAGAGTGGCCCCCACCCTATGCTTCAATGACTGAGATCTTGATGGTGGATGTGTGAGAGCCTCAGGTCTTATCACACCTGAGGAAGGTGACACCTCCTTCCCCTGCAGCTTCCCCAAAGGCAGGGCCTTCCCCAGGGGGCAAAAGCTTACCCAGGCAGGGCCAGGGGACAATCCTGACCCTCCACACTCTGGAGGGCCCCAGCGAAGGGCCTACCAGAGGCAGTGATCCTGGCACAAGAACTCCAATTTGCTCCTCAAATGTGGCTTGAGGAAGGAGCACCCCGACTGGGGCTGCAGCACACCGAATGATTCTCGCTCAGAGCCAGGTTTCTAGGAAGGCAGCAGGCCTTCTCCTGGCATTCCTGAGAGCTCGCTCCTGGCTTTCTCCCCAAGGAGGGCACGTTTTTGCAAGGCTTTCAGCTTTGTAGCTGATGTCACGGAAGAAACCTAAGTTCTGCCCCAGCTGTGCTGTGGCCATCGCTTAACTCCCTGGACCCTAGGCTCTTCTTCTATAAACTGAGGATACTCACCAGGTGATTGCTCAGGCTCCCAGCAGCAACAACAGCCTCCGGTACAAAGTTACAATGCATCGCTCAGGATAGCACCCACACCCAGACGCACACGCCTGCCCCACAAAACAGTGCATTGAGGGAGGCTGCATTGTGACTTTTCTGTATGGTACAACTGTGTTAGCATAATGATGAATATATTAATAGTACATATTTAAACAACTTCTACATAAAATTTCATGGTTTTTTTCCTGATTTTAAAACATTTTAGGGGAACCCTAAAAGTATTGTGGGCCCTAGGCAGCGTGCGTGCTCTGCTTACCGTGTGTGTTGTATACACGTACACATGGCAGGAGGCGAGAAAAAGACCCAGCTGGGAGCGAGGGTCCAACCTCAGCAGCAGTGTGACTGGGCCACTCACTTCACTTCTCTCTGTCTCAGTTTCCCCATCCTGGGATAATAATAGTATCTACCTCATAGAGTTGATGAGAGAATTGAAATAAGATCATCGAAGTACCCTGATTAGAATGGTGCCTGGCACAGAATAACCACTATAAAAGCGGTGCTTGCCATTCATATTATTGCTTTTGTTGTTCCTGGTCACTCAGCTGACCCCCGGTGCTCTTAACTGATGCAAGAAAAGAAAAGTGGAGCTTCCAGCCTCGCTTAGACTTCCTGGAGCAAATATAGTTATTTTAAAGCTGCTTATTCAGTAAAACTTCATGTTCATAAAATTCCTTGGCAGAATTGCCCTGGCGAGTCCCCAAAGAAACTCAAACTCCCAGAAATATGGTGGTCTCCTGCGGTCCTGGGACGGGGCAGTGAGGCTGCGGGCGGGAAGGAGAAGGGTCAGTAATCTGCCGCCTACGTTCCCCTCCTGCTTAGCAGCTGTCAGAGCTCAGGGAATTTAGTGGAAGGCTTCCAGGCCTTTTAAAATGCAAAGGCCTCTGGGATAAATTAATTTCTTAATCCCTTAACAGTCACACAAGAGGAAGGTCTGACAGCTGGGTTCTGCGGAGGGGACGTGAATGAATGTGTGTCATGGGCTTTACATATATTATCTCGTTTAATCTGAACAACCCCCTACGTGGGGATTACTATCCCCATTTTATAAACAAGTAAATGGAGGCTCAGGGAGGATTGATGACTGGCCAGAAGGTCACCCCTCACCTTCCTGCTGCCCCAGGACAATGATGGGGCCTAGGAGAGGATCAAGGGAGAGATGAAGGAAGGGCAGCCAGCCCGCCTGGGTCTGTCTAGGCTGGGGCCCACCAGCTGGTGTGCTCGGGGCCTGTTTCCCCACAAGCACGGTGGGGAGCTGGCCAGGGATCTCGCTCATTCTGCTATTCTTACCCCTCTTCCTGCTGGGTCAGCAGATGACTGACTCCTTTGCCCACTGCTATGGCCCAAAGATATAAGTCCCCATAAAATGCATATGTTGAAATCCTAACCCCCAAGGTGATGGTACTAGAAAGTGGGGCCTTTTGGAGGTGATTACGTCATTAGGGTGGAGCCCTCATGAATGGGATCAGCGCCCTTATAAAAGAGGCCCCTGAGAGCTGTCTTGCCCCATCCACCATGTGAGGTTACAGTGAGAAGGTGCCATCTATGAACCAGAAAGTGAGCCCTCACCAGACACTGAGTCTGTTGGCACTTTGGTCTTAAACTTCCAGCTTCCAGAACTCTGAGCCACCCAGTCTATGGGATTTTGTATGGCAGCCTGAACTGGCATTTCTTCAGTTCCTGGGAAGGACAGCCACCGGCATGCACCCCTCCCTCATCCCGAAAGTAGCCGATCACCTTTTGTGCAGGGGTGTGAAGGGTTCTTGTCATGAGTTGAGTTGTTGCTGCCACATGGAAAGCAGGTGGTCCCCTCAAAACCGTGAACTCCCTGCTGGTTGGTGGGCAGCCACAAAGGTGCCATTTTCTGTCCCTACTCTCCCTTCCTGCTCTTAATTTTTAGGAAAGAAAAAGTTGACAGCAGCAGGGCCAGTCTCCAGCTCAGCTCTCTTCAGTTAACAGCCCTCCCAACCACTTCCTGCTCTTTTCTCCTTGGAAAAATGAGCGATTCAGGAAGCAGCATCGGGCTTATCCGACTGAGTGGGAAATCATGCCCTCCAATGACAGGCTGTCCCTGAGGGACACCGTGCACCGTGCAGCCCTGGGGCCAAGGCCCCACCCAGCCAAGGGAGGATGGTCCTACCTCCGAAGGCAGGCCTCATGCTGAAGTCATGGTCGTCCACTCTGAGGAGCGGCTGAGGCTTTCCCTTCCGGATTTTGGTCACATCAAGGTTCTTCTTATACAGGTGACTGCAAAGACAAGTAGGAAACGTTTTCCACTAGCTCATCGAGGCATTGCCTGAGGGGATTTGGAGAGATTACTCCCTGCAGGCTCTACCTGTTAGGCACCTTTTCTCCATTCTGCCACCTCCTGCTCAATCCAGGGGAGGGAGAGGGCTGACGGAACCTCACAGGCAGGCCCACCTGAGGACCAGGCCCTTCCAGAACCTTCCCAAAGTAGATGCCCTCCTGGGCAGGACAGTGTTCTACCTTGGCAATCTCTTAATTATCTTGCCAAAGGTTGTAATTGGATGAAAATGGTTGAGTGAAGAGCATGATATATTTTTCTTTTAAAAATTTTTATTTATTTATTTATTTTAGAGACAGGGTCTCACTCTGTCACCCAGGCTGGAGTATAGTGGCACTATCATAGCTCACTGAAACCTCCAGGTCCTGGGTTCAAGTGCTCCTCCTACCTCAACCTGCCCAGTAGCTGGGACTACAGGCATGTGCCACCACACTTAGCTAATTTTTTTTATTTTTTGTAGAGATGGGGTCTCGCTCTGTCGCCCAGGCTGGCCTCAAACTCCTGGCCTCAAGCAATCCTCCTGCTGGCTTTGTGATAAATACACTTCTCAGACAAATAGAGTCAAATTTTTAAAATGGTGGTTTTATCCCAATCAGGCCTGATGCTCCTTCAGTCCAGACTGCCGCACCCACCCTGGTACAGAGCCTCCATCCCCAGAAAAAGAATCCACAGCCAGGGGGCAGCGAGGCCACAGCTGGGGACAGAGTTGCTGCGGCCACCCAGCCAAGTGGGGTCACAGCCCAGCATGCAGCCTTGATCCTTCCCTTCCTCTAAACCAGATGATGGAGGAGTGATTCTCTCTCTCACACTCACTCTTTCCAGATCATTTTCTTTACCACGACCACACACAACCCTAAAGCATCAGATCCAAAATATTCTAAAGCAATTGTCTGCTGACAGGGTTTTCACTAAACAATAAAAAGAAAAAAGAGAGGAAAAAAGAAAGAAGAAAAGAAAAAAAGAAAGAGAAGGAAAGAAGAAAAGAAAGAGAGGAAAAAGAAGAAATGAGAGAGAGAAAAGAGGAAAAGGAGGAAGGGAGGGAGGGAGGGGGAGCCTGCACGCAGCCAGGCTGATCGCAGCGCCTGATCCGTTGCCCTTGCAAGGCTTATGGGTTTGTGCCTGGCACTTAAATTAGTGTACGTTAGGTCTGAGTTTATCTCTGTGTCCATTGCACTTAGCACATAGTAGACATTCAATAAACAGGAGCAACAGGGCAAGACAACAGCCAGTTTCCAGAATAAACTGAAAGCAATTCCATTCCAGTATATTTGCTCAAAGTTACCCCTAAACCAGATGATTCTCAGCCTTAACCACACTTTAGGAGCATCCTGGGAGCTTTTAAAGCTGATGCTCAGGCCACACCCCTGGCCAAGCAAATCCGCAGCTCTGGGTCCCAGGTGTCAGCATTTTTCAAAGTTCCCCAGCTGATCCCCATGTAGCCAAGGCTGAGAACCACAGCTCCAAACTTAACACGTTTAGATCTGGCAAACTTCAATGGTAATAAACTCCACGTGGTTTTGTGTTGCGTTGGCTAGACCAGTGATGCTCACACTTGGCTACAAATTGTAATCACCTGGGGAGATTTTAAAACTTCTGATGCCTAAGTCCCACCCCCAGAGATGTGGATTTGTTTGGTTGGAGGGCAGCTCTCAGCGCTGGAAATTTTGTAGAGCTCCTGGGTGATTCCAAGGTACTGGC
Source organism: Indri indri (assembly GCA_004363605.1). Classification (NCBI taxonomy): domain Eukaryota; kingdom Metazoa; phylum Chordata; class Mammalia; order Primates; family Indriidae; genus Indri; species Indri indri. Next base: position 127,048 of record RJWJ010000058.1, read on the forward strand.
AGTGTTTGAGAACCACTAGGACAGACCTTGTCCCGATAACTTTGGCAGAGTCCTAAGAGGTGCCCAGAGCACCTGTCAGTGCTGAGGATTTAGGTGTAACAGGTAAGGGGACTGCTCACTCACACGTAGAAGGAGCCAGAGGCCCTCTCAGGACCTGTGATTCTCTGTTATGCGCAGCATAGTGAAGGTTTTTAGAAATAAATGAAGAGATTTTGTCTTGAATGTTCATTGCTCATTTATACATACCCCTTTTTATTTCCCATGTTCTTGTCACCCTTCATTCACTTTTAAGAGAAACAGGCATGTTTCCTGTTTAAACTCCGTAAGAGAGAAATGCCACGTGTCCTATCTCCCTATGAAATCCTTCACTTTCATTCTCTGCCAGCTCCACCCAAATGGGGTAATTCACTGGGAGGGCTGAAGCTGTGCCAATCAAAACAGCAGCCACTAGACACATGTGGCTGTTTAAATTAATTAAAATTAAGTTAATTTTCAGTTTCTCATTTACACTGGCTACACTTACGTGCTCAATAGCCACAGGTGGCTGGTGGCTACCATATGGGACAGTGAAGATATGTAACATTTCTGTAATCGAGAGTTTTATTGTCCAGTGCCAGTCTGATGTTCGGCCTGCCCTCCCCCAAACAGATTCACCTTAAGATTCTGCCCAAGGCCGGGCACGGTGGCTCACGCCTGTAATCCTAGCACTCTGGGAGGCCAAGGCGGGTGGATTGTTTGAGCTCAGGAGTTCGAGACCAGCCTGAGCAAGAGCAAGACCCTGTCTCTACTAAAAAAATAGAAAGAAATTAGCTGGACAACTGAAAATATATAGAAAAAATTAGCCGTGCACAGTGGCGCATGCCTGTAGTTCCAGCTACTCAGGAGGCTGAGACAGGAGGATTGCTTGAGACCAGGAGTTTGAGGTTGCTGTGAGCTAGGCTGACGCCATGGCACTCTAGCCCGGGCAACACAGTGAGACTCTGTCTCAAAAAAAAAAAAAAAAAAAAAAAAAGATTCTGCCCAGCTTCTCATGGCCCGAGACTCCCCTGTCATTCCCTCAGGAACTACCTGTTTCTCTCCCTCCCCACTCCATCAACCTTGGGGATGTCAACATCCACGTGAACAGCCACCCCACACTCTGGTCACACCGCACCTCAGTTCCTAGACTCAGATTAATTTGCTCAACACATTTCCGCAGAGTAGCTGCTCTGCCCAGATGCTGTTCAAGTCATGGGGAGGACACATGTTCACTGTCCCCACAGGGCTTATAACCTAGAGGGGGAGATGCACAATAAACGAGTGGACGGATAAATTACGTAATTTCAGGAAGTGCTAAGTGCCATAAAAAATGATAAAGCAGAGTAAGAAATAAGAGAGAGATGGGTTGGGGTGGAGGGCGGTTTAGCTGAGGTGGCTGGGAAGTGCTTCCGAGGCCAGGAGGGAGCGAGCCCTGAGAGGATCTGGAGGACATGCGTCCTGAGAGTGAGAGGGGCAAGTGCAAGTGTCCTGCGGTGAGGCTGGCCAGTGTGAGGGCAGCTCCTATCCGGCAGCATCTCACCCAGTCAGTCTCCCTACAGGTTCTGAGGTAACTGGGGCTCAGCAGGCAGCCGACCCCCCTTCTCTAAGAGTCCCTGACTCTGCCTCAGACACCCTGGTCACAGCAGCCTCAGCACCTCCCCCCTTCACTGCTCCATCCCGTCAGCACTCACACCGGGTTCCAGTCCTTCCCAAAACCAAGCAGAAAACCTATCTGAACCCCACATCCTCCTCCAGCTCCCAATTCGTGCAAAACTGACTGCAAGTGATAGCAGTACAGGTATGTTAGTCACATTTGTGAACATTTCCTTTTTTAAAGAGAAAGTTTAAAGACTTTAATTTTTGGAGTAGCTTTAAGTTCACGACCTCATTGAATCCGAGGTACAGTTCCCGTAGGCCCCGCCCCTACACGTGCGCGGCCGCCTCCATTACCAACGTCCCCACCGAGTGGCGCTCTTGCTGCACGTCATTATCACCCAAGTCCCTGGTTCACACAGAGGTTCACTCTTGATGGTGTGAAACATTCTATGGGTTTGGACAAATCCATAATGACATGTATCCACCATTATGGTATTTTACAAAATGACCTCACCGTACTAAAAATCCTTGGTGTTCCACCTGAAAAAAATTCTCCCCTCTAGATAAATAATTCTCAAAAAAAGTTGCATTCCACATGCTGCCGGCACCACCCTACTCTTGCCCACTCGTGCCCAGCCGCAGGCCCTGCAGGTGCTCTTCCTGAGGGCTGGCTTCTCTGCAGAAGGAAGGACCGTGCCTCTGCTAGAAACTCCACCTTTCAGGGCAAGGCACTTTCCTTCCTACCTCTCTGACAGTTCCTCCTCAGTCCCCATGGCAGCCTCCCCCTCCTCCTCAGCCCATCCCTTAAATGCCAGTGTCCCCAGGACCCTGTCCCAGCCACCTTTTCTTCTTTCTACACTCTCTTTGGCAAGCTCACCTCAGCCAGTGGCTTAAATTGCCATCAGCATGCCCTCCGCTCTTGCCTCTGTAACTGACCACCTAACTGAATGTCCCTAGCTGAGTATCCCATAGGCACCTAAGCTCAATGCATCGGTAGTTTGGTTTGGGATACACTGAGTTTGAAGTGACTGGACTAGAGGGTGACGGGGAATTAGATGAGAAGAGGAAGAGGATGCGTGTGCCCGAAATGGAGAGAATGAGTCTGCAGGGACAAGCAGGGGCCAGGCCCGGCAGAGCCTTGAAGCCGTGGCAAGAATTCTGCCTGTATCCACGGAATGGGAAGACAATGGCGGGCAAGGGTGTTACGCAGATGGGGGAGGAAGCTATGATCAGATTTGCTTTCAGACAAGCTCATTACAGCTGCACGTGCCAGGAGCAAAGTCCAATTTAACTTCCTCCCCTACAGCTGAAGCTCGGGGCCTCAGTCCAGTCCCCTGATACAGGTGGAGTCATGTCAGGTGCTTTCAAGGAGCTTGGGCACTCGCTGGTGTCCTCCCCGAGCCTTGCCCCCTGGAGTCGAGGGGGACCAGGCCTGGTTCTCTGAGCAGCAACCTCATGAGGGGCCGTGTCCAGACGCCCCAGCAGCGATGCCCCAGGAAGGCAGATGAAGAGCTCGGCCCAAGGGCTTAGCAGATCACAGACATTAAATCGTGAGCGCAGCCGCAGCCGGCTCACTGCGCTCTGACTCACGGGGAGCGAATCTCTCCTGGGCCGCCCCCCACGCAGTTTCCACATCCATTTAGGGAAAGGATTAAAGGAGCGGAAGTCCTGGAACGCCACCAGCCCAGCAAGAGATTTAAATCCCAGTGCCGTGGAAGGCTCAGAATTTTTTTTTAAGGGATCAGTTGTTTGATCACTCAGGCCACTAAGACCCTGAGCTGTGGGCTCTTGGCGTGAGCTGGGCACTCTCCGTTCATCCTCTCACGGGAGATGGCGGCGCCGCCCGGACAGCCTCGGCCCTGCGACCCCAGACTCCCCAGCCCTGCTAGATGCAGAAAGGCCCAGAACCACCTCCGCTATTCTTTTTCCTAGCCTCAGATCAACAAATATTTTGTTTCCTTTCAATGTATGTTTTCATCTTTTGCCACTTTAACACCTCACGGGATGAATTTCAAGAGATTCTCCTCACCCCCGAGAGTCAGATTCAAGCTGTCCCCAGGCTCGTGCAGGAGTCTGGGGTTGAGACCGTGGGTCGTCTGTGGAAAAGCGACAGAGATGCTGTGACAGCCCAGGCTGCCAAGTGGGGTCCCTGAGGGACTCGAGCTGAACCCCAGCACTGTTCTTAGGGAGCAGACAGTTTCAGAGAACTTTTCCTCCAGTCCAAGCAAATCAGGAACCTGTGTTCCAGTCTCCTCGAGCCACTTGCAAACTGTGCGAATGAATTGCTGACCCGCCATTTCCGCGTCTGCAAGATGAGTCGGTGCGGACAGTTTCCCAGTGTGTGCTCCGTGGAGTAGGAATCCCACAAGATGGTCTCCCCAAAGAGTGTGGATTTTTTGGCGGTTGTTTTTGTTATTTCTGAAACACACTGCATAATTTATCTCCCCTTCAAGGTTCACTAGAAGGTCACCTGAAAGGACACCTGTTTAAAATGGTCTAAACCAGGGTTTCCCAAGCTTCTGTGACCTTGGAATCCCCTTTTCACAAAATCCCTATTCACATTTCCCAAAATGATTGCTCAGGGGACTTGCTGGACCAGATGACCTCTGAGGTCCCCTCCAGCCCACAGCCTATGACTCTGGCAACGTGACTGGGATAAGCCTTGCGAAGCAACGCCTCTTCCCCACCGTCCTGGAGGATCTCGGTCTGTTTCTTTCTGGCCGAGCAGGACCAGGCCCTAGAGAGTAATCGCATCTCCCAGGACAGCAGGCTCCACTGGGTGCTGCAGGTAGAGATCGTAGCTCTTATTTACATTTAGTTTTTTTTTCTAAAAATAAGGGTGTAATCAAGATTTAAATTTATGTGCATGTTTATAATATAATATTATGTGTATGTAATTTGTAAGTAAATATACATATACTGAAGGGACAATTTCAAAAAATTGTCACTGATAGCAGTGAATGATCAAAAATGTTTGGAGACCACTGACCTAGAAAACGTGCCTCAAGATGTTAGTTTATATTCAAAACCACTCGTTCGCCCAATGCTTAGTAGAATGGAAAATAAATGTGGAACCTGTCCCACACAGTGTTCGCATCTTAGCTGCTTGTTCTTTTTTTTCTTATCTTCCTGTCTAATAGTCCTATGTCTACCTCAGGCCTGGAGTATCATGCCTTGTATGTCAGTTCAAAACAAACTTACTGAGGAAATCAGATTTGTAATGTAATGATTTTGAATGCAAATTCTGAGCTTAACCAGTATTTCTTGGAAATGTCTCCATTACGTCATGAGATGGCATTCACTGTAGTCCACACACATATTTCTGATAATCTAACAAAGTTCAAACACTTGTTCTAAGATTCAAAACAATAAAATGAAACCCAATGCCATTATAAAGTTTTTCCCTGTTAAATAATTTAAAGACAACTCCTGATTCTATTTTTTTCTTAATAGTTCAAGCTAAATTCCTATATATAGTTCCCCCCAAATGTTTGAGTGTACCTATTTAGCAGGCCACCTCTGGTCCCCACAGGATGTAATCCTGAGTCACAAAGCAGCACAATTGGAGAAGTATAAAGAATTTTCGTTTTACTCGCTAAGTCTTCAACTATCTACCTTAAGTCAAAATGCTCTGGCTGAACACGGGCATCAGACTGAAATGCCCAACCCAGTCTAGTTCTGCTCTCAGTGCTTGTGACACACAGAGTACTTGTGCCCAGTGAGAGGCTGCTTTCAGTGAGGTAGAGGACCCCTCTACCTGCGGCTGGAAAACAGGTTCTCCTAAGACAGTGTGAGGACATAACCTCTGGCCCTCCTGGGAGCCATCACTGGGCTGCTGCTGCTGCTACTGCACCGAGGGACATCCCTTCCTCCCCGTCCCCCACCCCCATCACAAGTGGCTTTACCTTGGCTTGGGCATTTCCAGCTGTCCTGACCCTTTCTTCCTCTTGGGCTTTCTGGTTTCCACAAGAACCATCAGGCAAAGCAAGAACAAAATGAGTCTTGTAAAATAAGGCATTTTGTGGACGTCTATGATGCAATAAGCTGCTTTCCAGTAACCTGCGGCAGGGCAAATTCCCCCAGGCTTAACCATTGATCCAGTCTGCTGCCTCCCAACAGTGCTGCTCTGAGAGCCAGTGAGGGCACGGCTGGCAAGGCTGATTGTCCTGACTTACTGTTTAATATGACGCCTGTCCCACCCCCTGCCCCTATGCACCAGGCCGTGACACCAACGCCGGGCTTTTCCCTCCCTGCTGCTTAGTGATTGGCCATTAGTCAAGAAGTGTGTCCTCCTGTGAAACTCTGCTTCCGCCGGATCCTAGAATAGCTTTGGCTAAAACTGTTATATAAAAAAAATTAAATCTCTTCAACATGCCAGCTTTGTGCTGAGATTATTAATTCATCTTCTGGCTGCGTAAAACCAGTCTGTCCCATCCGCCAGGCAGTCAGCTTGAATTCCGAGTGGACGTGCAGAGAGGACTTGGTGGCTGTGGAGATGAGTGCCTGCATGTGTCCAGGAAATGCTGAGTAAACACACGAATGACATGTTTTCTTGGGATTGCTTTATTTCTGGATCTGAGAGAGTATGTTTTGCCTATGGCCAAAGATACTTGCTTTTCTCTCAAATACACATCTTTCTTCTTTTTCTTCAGTGAAGACATATCAAAGCATAAAATACATTTTGATTTTGAAGGATGGCATAAACCAAAGAATTCATGATTATGTAAGGATCTTTCTTTTCTTTTCTTCCGTTTGGACCATCCTATAAAGGACTGGCTGTGTGACCCTAGAATTATGCCTGGATGTGGTTGGTTTTCAAGAAATGTTTGTTGCATTCTGGATACAACTTTAGGTCCTACCAATTTTTTTACTTTAAAGCTCTCTTGTTATCAATAATTCAATTATTGTGATTACGGCAAGGAGAAAACCATAGTTGGATGGTATAATTTTTTTCATCACAATTTTATTGAATTATTCACACAGCATAAATTCACCCCCTTAAAATGGATTTTAATATGTTCAGAGTTGTACAACTATCACCACTAATTTTAGAACATTTTCCTCTCCCCCAAAAGAAACCTCAGCAGTCCCTTCCCCTTCCCGCTTTCCTTCAGCCCCTGGCAACCACCTATCTACTTGCTTTCTCTATGGATTTGCCTATTCTGGACATTTTACGTAAATGGAATCATACAATATGCAGCCTTATGTCTTCAGCTTTCATCAATGTTGTAGCATATATCATCATATCATTCCTTTTTATGGCCAAATAATATTCCATTGTACAGATATAACACGTCGGTTATTCAACAGTTGGATGTTTGAGTTTCTACTTTTCAGCTATTAACAATAATACTGCCATGAATATTTGTGTACAAGTTTATGTGTGAATACATTTTCATTTCTTTTGGCTATATACGTGAGAGCGGGATTGCTGGGTCATATGGTAACTTTATGTTTAACTCTTTGAGGAACTGCCAAATTGTTTTTCAAAGTGGCAGCACTATTTTACATCCCCATCAGCAATGAACGAGTGTTCCAACCTCTCCACATCCTCACCAACACTTGTTATCTGCTTTTTTATTCTAACTATCCTTGGTTCTAAAGTGGTACCTCACTGTGGTTGGTTGGTTGTCTGAGGCAGGCTCTTGCTCTGTTCCCAGGCTAGACGGCATTGCATCATCATAGCTCACTGCCACCTCAAACTTCCTGGGCTCAAATGATCCTCTTGCCTCAGCCTTCCAACTTGTAAGCGCTACCGTGCCTGGCTAGTTTTTTCTATTTCTTGTAGAGATGGAGTCTCACTGTGTTGCTCAGGCTGGTTTTGAACTCCTGGCCTCAAGCAATCCTCCCACCTGGGCCTCCCAAAGTGCTGGGATTACAGGCGTGAGCCACCATGCCTGGTCTCACTGTGGTTTTTTGATGTGCGTTTTGCTAATGACTAATGATGTTGAGCCTGTTTTCATGTGCTTATTGGGCATTTGTATATCTTCTTTGAAGAAAGGTCTATTCAAATACTTTGTCATTTTTTAATCAGGAAATTTCTTTATTCTTGAGTTATAATTATTCTTTAGATATTCTGGATCCCTTATCAGATATGTGATCTGCAAACGTTTTCTCCTATTGTGTTGTCTTTTCACATTCTTGATGTTCTTTGAAACAAAAAGTTTTTTATTTTGATGAAATGTCTTTTTCTTTGGTTGCTTGTGCTTTTGATTTTGTATCTAAGAAACCACTGCCTAATTCATCGTCACAAAGATTTACTGTGTTTCCTTCTAAGAATTTTATAGTTTTAGCTCTTACATTTAGGTCTTTGATCTATTTGGGGTTTTTTTGTATGGTGTGAGGCAGCGGATGACATAACTTTAACCTCTGCTTATTTCTCTCAAGGCAGAGGATCAGCCCCGGTGGCTCACGCTCAGGGCGATGGGAAGGCCCCAGAAGCACCTGCTGAGGTCTGATTATGCCAGACACCTAAGGCGGGACTCTGCACACACCCAACCTTGTGTCCCGTGATAAGGGTTGGGCCCGTCTTAAGAGCAATGGAAGAGAAGGGATCAAGTCTGTGTGTTGGGTAAGACTGCCTGCAGTGCAAGGAACGGGGCAAGACTGGAGACCTTTGAGGAGGCTATTGCACTAATTCAGATAAGTTAATGGCTAATTAGGGAAGTGGCAGTGAGCATGAAGAGAAGTGGAAAGACGCTAGAGAAATGAGGTAAAATGGACAGGGGACAAGACTGGATGACATGAAAAATACAATCTGGCCAAAAACAAGGTATGAAGGGTTAAAGACACTGGTTTTATTGAGCAGCTCAAACTAGTTCTGAAGGCAACTGTTCAAGAGGCTCCAAACAGCATTTGAGCAACACACAGCCTCCCACAAAGGCTTTAATAGTACATATTTAATGTACACATTACTCTTTTAAAGTCAGGTTCACTAAATTTATTCACTTTGCATATACTTACCTGCAAGTAATAAAACAATAAAGGCCGGCCTAGGTCTTTGCTCAAGTAAGTACCATGTGTGAGGTTTACTTATTGATTCCTGTCTATAAAAATGGTCTCAAGATATCAAAGTTTATTCACAGCCCAAAATAACAGAAAGAGTTCTTATTCTTCTTAAATAGGAAATTCTGTGTTTCCATAGTCAAAATGATAGACAATCTTTGAAGTTTTTTAAAAAAAATTAGTTGAGAATCTTCATGAAATTCATTTATTTCAGTAGAATAAAACAATAAGCAGCATGAAAAAGTAAAGTGCTACATAAAAGCCCCGCATTACATAAAATTTGAAAGGCTCATTGGCTTAAACAGTTACAGGTGAAACAAACTATTTTTTTAAGCATGCTGTTTTAACTACCTTGATATGCAGTCGTGTACTGTGTTGTTCAAAGAAAAAGCCATGAGTTACGTAGACCTGAGGACTGGGGGAAGAGGGAATCCTAAGCCTTTTCCTACCAGAATACACATCCAGTTTTGGCCTTTTGCTGGAATTAAAGGGAAAATGTAGGGATTTAAAAATAACAGTTTTCTGAAGAAGCCTCTCAGTGGCTCGTTGAGTAAGAAAGGCCTCAAAGATCAATTTTGCTCATTTAACCCCACATTGCAGTTCAGATGGACAACTTAAGGGTTTTTAGGGAGCATATGTGAGGTGAAAGGGAAGAAGGAAAATGCGCCACTTTCAGATGGTTTATCAGGCGCCAAAAAGAATCCCAACACAAACAAGCAGGTGGCCAGTTAGTGGTGAGTAAGGGAAGAGAGGTCAATCAGACAGAGAAGGATCTGCACCGTGCAAAATCTTCTTTGCTTAACTTTGAGGTGTAAGTATACCCCGTGGAAACATGCAACAAGATCACATAGATCCAGAGGCTGGCTCAAGTATGACTGAGAGGAAAGGGAGGGAAGATTCTTTCTAGCACACGATCAATTTCAGCATAGGTTGAGGGCATGGAGATTTCTTCCTGCTCAGGTGATAATGCTACCTGGTCTTCCCAGTTGGGTTGGTGACCTCTTGCTTGAAGATCACTGACCAAGAAACCAACATTTCTAATATCTTATATTCCAAATCAAGACTTCAGAATGCATTTTCTTATGCATTTATAACTTATAAAGTTATAAAATGGTAACCTATAATTTTCCTGACATATGAGGTCTTCATAAAGTCCTTGGGCTTTTTCAGACTTTACCAACTTCAACTACAGATATATAACAAACAATCTGTAAACCTTTAAAATGCTAATTTATTAAAGTTTAAGACAATTCTGTATTATATACAATATATTCCTGTTTTAGGTGTAGACATAAAGGAAAACTGGCTATGAAAACAAATTGTGTTTGCTAGTTAATAGAACCAAAGTCTCATAAACAGGAGTAAAAATTAAATTTGCCTTTAAAATGATTTTACACATTATTTCTATCTCGCCCCATAATTTCAGTTAGTTAAAACCACATAAGGACTTTATGAATACCCTCCCCCACACTATTAAAGATACACATGGGCTAACTTTTATGGACTGGTCTAGAACCTAAATACCATTTACAACATTGTTTGACCTGTAAAAAAAAAATTAACTTATAAATGTACTTTTAGAGCATAACCTATTTGAAAGCTAGGGACTGCCTGTATTTAAAAATTAAATCTTCATTAACACCACAATCAAGAGTACCCTCAATGCTGCTACCTGAACATGCTGAAAGCAATGTTTTTCTGTGATTATATGGTCTCACAGGCATTATGATGATAAAATTATCTGTTAGAGTCTGTGGAGGTAGCTAGCACTAAGTTATATATTGGTTTTTCCTCTGAAAATTCTTTCTTGGGCTTTAATTAGGAGACAATTCTAAGTAAAGGTTTTTCTAACTTCTATCACTGTTACTTGGGCCCTGAGCTTTTCTATTAAAATGGTACATGAAATATTTCAACATTATGCATATTCTTAGAATTAAAATTTATAGTGATTACAAAGCTAGGCATATAATACATCTCAAAGATATACAATTCAAAGCAGAGCAAACATTCAAATCTTAAGATTCTCCTACTTCTGGAAAACCAAGTGATTTCCTGGCATGGACCCTTTCTTCCTTAAAATTAGGATCTATGGCAGATTGTTGTCTGTCTTTTTAAATTTGTGTGCATATTGGAGATGAGGGATAAGAGTATATGAAAGTGGTTACAAGTACTCCCTCTTCAAGTAACATCCAATAACAAATATGTGATCTCATTTCCTCATAAACATTTGACTGAAATACAGTTATTTTCACTGAAGAATATTTAGGACACTAAGTCACAGAATGAGCAATCCTAGCATACTTCCTAAGAATGACATGAAAGCTACTTGAAGAGTTTTGCTTTCCCTTTTCAACCCTTCTATCCCTGTATCATTCCATATAAGTAGAAACAGAGTACTCAATAAATGGTATCGAGTAATTAGTAATACTCATTGTAACTTAAAACATCATCTTTTACCTAAAAATTTCCAAGGGCTATACAGAAAAGTTCACAAATTTACATAAAAAGAAGCTGAGGCATGAGAAACAACAATAAATTATTTCTCAGTAAAGCAGATCAAAAAGTGAGACAAGGAACTTTGATTTCCGGTTCCTTAAAGTAAGCAGAACACACTGCTGGACATAGTCTGAATGTCTAGCTATATTTATACTGAACTTTTAAGAATCAAAAAAAGGAATGAAGGGTAAATACAAAATAATCTTTTTGTAAACAATTCTTAGATTATACCCAATGCAGAATGTCTAATGAAGCAGTTGAGTCACAGCTCTTAAGTCACAAAACAATATTATAACTCAAAGTCAAATATGTACTCATTGGCCAGATATATTCGTCGGAATATAAGAGCTGCCAATGCCAAAGTCAGGATGACAATCAGTACAGCTGATCCGCCATGATCAGTGTGGTTGTCTCTTGGCTGCTGGCCCTGGATTACATCTGGTGAAGTAGATGATCTTCTTTGACTCTGCTGCTGGGCCCGGCGCTGTCGAGGGCTCATGGAGGTATTCTTAGCTACAGGTTGGGTAGGCTGTTGAAAGGATGCTGACGAGGGATTCTGGACTCCATACTAGGAAATTTTAAGAAATTTTGTTTGAAATTGGCAAGAAAAATTTATACATATACTTATTATCTATTCAAGAATACACAGAATCTCAGAATGTTAAATATGATTAAGGGCAAAACTATCAAGAATTATCTTAATGCTGAGAATAAAAAACCACCCTCCTCAATAAGCCAGCAACACAATTTAGATACATACTAGGTAGAGGAGGAATTTACCAGCAACAAGTAAGACAAGGAAAGCCTTTACCTATATTCTCCATAGATGGCTTTCTACTCTGCCTCAGAAGCAACTCTAGCAATATCTGCTAAGCATCTGGGCACTTCCCTTCTTTCAGGAGATCCAAGTAGTAAGTAAAAAGTGATTTCCACTTTCAGCTTGAAAATTAGCCATTCTAAATGGCAAAAAGGGCACTTCTCAATTGTGTACCTTTTATGAACTAGTTTTCTTCCCATGTTATCTTATTGTACCTGTATGTTTCCACCAACAATCAATAGAGCATAAGAAATATTTCAGGCAGTACATTCTTCATAGCAATATTATAAAAGCTATGTGTGATTTTCAAACCAGGCTTACCCTTTCTCACAAATCCTGTCAAATGAATTGAATACAAGTCCAGAAGTATCTTTTACTAGTATTCAATACTTTCTGTTGTCAAGAATTCCCTGGGTATGTGCTCAGAAAAATTTGGAGGTAGTTGTGTGTGACTCCATGTATCCTCTATGTTGGTCCACTGGTTGCTTCCCATGAAGCATAGGATGACAACTGCTTCTATAACCTATGACTGACTGGTCAGTTAAAACGTAACCACGATATGATACCAAGTCATTCAAGATCTTAAATATGATTTATAGGTAAGAAAAAAATGGTGATGGCATATTCAAGGAAGCTCTACAAAATATGTATGTATGTATGTATGTATTTTAGAGACAGGGTCTTGCTATGTTGCCCAGGTTGGTCTTGAACTCCTGGGCTTAAGCGATCCTCCCACCATGGCCTCCCAAAGTTGGGATTACAGGCATGAGCCACCTCACTTGGCCTCATTTTATTTATATAGACACTTTAACTCTACCTCTACTAACTTAATGGCTTTTAATGCTTTTATTGAAAGTAACTGTATACTGATTATACATTATTGTCAATACACATTCTTAAAAAAAAAAGAATGAATGTTTTATTCAGAATAACTTAAAAAAACGATTAAGCATGAAACATTTAAAATACTTTCCATTAGAGAAAATTTAAATATTCAGAAGAAAAAAGAATCACATAATGTAATTCAATTACTTTTTTAAAATGGTAAAAGGATGGGCTTTGTGCTAGTAATAGCTATAAACATTAGGAGGGAAAACTGCTGATCTAAGTTACGTGTAGAAAAATTTCCATTTTAAGTCTGATATTCATTTCAACATTAAAAAGCTTAAATAATCTGAATTTCTTAAAACTACCCTTTGGAATCACCCAAATGTAGTGACCCATAAATACAGAGGTAGAAAGGAACTACTGACTCTGAGTTAAAAATAAAAGTTAGTGCTGATACTGAATTAGAGTTGCATGAACTGGGACTGCTATAATCCAGGACCCCCAGGAGCGATCTGCTCACTGAAGAGAACAGATACCCAAAGCCGCAGCATTTCATGAGGTCACACATCATCACAGGCATCATACAGCGAGTTAAGACACATTGAGTTGAACTGAGTTACGGCAGCCAATACAGAAACATTTCATTTGAAATCTCCTATTCTTCCGATAGCTCAGCCAAGAAGATGAAAGTGTTTAATAGAGCAAAACTACTCAAGGATTAAAGAGAAATGGGTTCTTAAGGAAAATAAAAAACATGATGGTGCTATCAATCCAGAAACTAGCACAAAAGGTTGACTTGGATTAAGGCTTTTATTTTAAACATGCTGTAAATATGTTATACATGTTATACACATTATAAATATATTTTATCCATTTGTTTAAGGGGAGAACTTTATCCTGCCCATAAACCTGACCGACACAGGGAGGATTATCATTACTAGGCTGGCTTTGCCACTAAGTAGACGTGTGACCCCAAGCAAGTTATTTAATCCAAGACTCAGCTCCCTCTTCTGTACAAGGAGAATATCCAATTCAGTGGCTATGAGGATTAAATGGGATAATGATATAAAGTGCTTAGGACACATAATTGCTTACTAAATGTCAGTTATTAAGATTGTTACTATTAATATATCCATTTGGAGGCACTGATATTTAGGTTAAAAAAAAGTCATGACTTTACTTAGGACAGCTTTTTGGCCCTTTATTAGTATAGTTAATATACGTAGAAAAACAATCCCTTAAAACATTGACTCTCGATGATATTTTAGTATATACACATATGAAAATATTCATATAGATATAATGTTTTAATTAGGTTCCTATGTTTCAGATGCCTTTTGGATGGTATATCACTGACTAAAATCTAATGCCTTGATATTATAAAATTCTAAAATTTTTCATATTTAAAACAATCACGGTCATTGTTAAGTCCGTAGTAATACATATCAATTTTTCTATTATAACCCAGAATAACCAGCATCTATGAGAGAGTTTTGTGTTTGCTTTTTAATATAAAATGGAATGGCTTATTCAGAACCTCAATCCTTGGGAAAAGGGGAAAATCTAACAGACTGGAAGAACATAAAACTGCCATTGTATTTCTCCCATTTCTACATAGCTAAAAAATCTGCATTGAAAAGCAACAGATGGTCTGATGTTATCTGCCGTATTTAATAGATTCTGGAAATCTCTCGCCCCCCACCTCAAGGCTAAAAAAACCCATAGTTTATCTGGGATTTGATGTGTAACATTTCAGTGAATTTTTCTTACACCTGCATGTAAAGCAACCACTCCTAGCAAAAACCAGGTTTCAGTTACTTCCACAGTGGTCAAATTATATAATCATACTCTGAGATAATTTATATATAAATGTAATTAAAAGCTTAACCTGCAATTGTAGACAATTTATTGCTTGGTAGTATTTTAACCAAAATTGGTCTCAATTAATGACCTATATCTATGAAAAAGAATTCTAAGTTTTACATACATTAAGATAAAAACGAGAAATCCTACTATAATGGTGACATTATTGTTTGTACACTCTAATTTACTTAAACTTCTTTAACTGTATTCCTAGCATTTTTTTTGTTTGTTTTTTGTTTTTTTTTCAGACAGAGTCTCACTCTGTTGTCCGGGTTAGAGTGCTGTGGTGTCAGCCTATCTCACAGCAACCTCAAACTCCTGGGCTCAAGCGATCCCCCTGCCTCAGCCTCCCAAGCAGCTGGGACTACAGGCATGCGCCACCATGCCCGGCTAATTTTTTTCTATACATATATATTTTTTTTTAGTTGTCCAGCTAATTTCTTTCTATTTTTTTTTTAGTAGAGACGGGGTCTCGCTCTTGCTCAGGCTGGTCTCAAACTCCTGAGCTCAAATGATCCACCCATCTCGGCCTCCCAGAGTGCTAGGATTACAGGCGTGAGCCACCACGCCCGGCCCCTAGTATTTTTTAAAAGTGCCAATCCTGAGGTTCATTCACTTGATCAACAAATATGTACCGATCACCTACTATATACAAGGCACTAAGCCAGGCACTGGGGATACAGTGGAGAAGTTGAAAAAGAGCCCTGATCCTCAAAAGAACTTATATTCTGGGAAATGAAATAGACAATAAATAATTACAAAATAAATTATAATTGGAATAAGCATAACTGGAATATGTAACAAGGGGACTTGATAGATTTAAAATACACAGAAGGTTTATATGAATCACAAATATTAGGAGACTGTCCTAATAGATGAAAAGAAAATATCACCCTCCTTCTTGTAATAGAATGGCTCTATTTTTAAAAACTATTTATTAAATTAAAAAAAAATTAGAATACAAAAAATGAAAAGTAATCAGAGATTTTTTAATATTTCAAACTAAAACACATACTGACTTTAATTCATTATATTCCTCTGCAATTTATAAAAGTACATTGGGATCACACAAAAATGATTTATACTCATCCCAGCATACTTCTTTCTCATACCTCCATCTTCGGTTCCCCTAGAGCGTCACCCTCTCCCCTGCTCTTTTCAACCTACTTTTCTCTGCCCACCTGCTCATTCTCTGGATAGGAGAGACCTACTCAAGACTATTCAGTCCCACTTTATAGAAACTTATTGGTAGGTAAAGGGTAAATCTGCACTTGCCCAGCTTCTATTTCAATTTTCCCAACCCTTTAAAATCCTCTATAAACTGGAGGTGGGGCGGGGGGAAATATGTGACTACTTAAAACAATCTGTTACCAAAAATACACCAAAAGACAAGTTCATCTTTTATATACAGAAAGGAACGTCATTGTTTTTCCCCATAATCCTAATTATTAGCACCAATCTAGTCATATTTTTTTAGTCAGTCTCTCTGATCACCTAGGCTCACCAATTTTTTAGACAATACATCAGGGCACAACTAACAACAACCATAGCATTCATTTATTATTTTATTCAACAATTATTTACTGGACACTTACTACGTGCAAGGTAACATCACCAACAGATATTTATGATTGATAGTAATGTTCTATATCTACGTTGTCCAATGTGGCACCCACTAGCCACATGTAGCTATCTAGCACTTG
Source organism: Indri indri (assembly GCA_004363605.1). NCBI lineage: Eukaryota > Metazoa > Chordata > Mammalia > Primates > Indriidae > Indri > Indri indri. The sequence continues at coordinate 143,374 of RJWJ010000058.1, forward strand.
AAATGTAGTTAGTATGACTGAGAAAATGAATTTTAAACTTTCTTTAATTTGGATTAATTTAAATTTAAATATAGATGGCTGCATGTGGCTAGTGACTACTATATTGTACACAGCAAGTGTAAGGTGAATGTTTGGCTCTCGGTCTTTAAGTCAGTACCTTAATACAGCTTAACAAAGCTGCGAAAGACTGTGTCTATTTAGAAAGTGGCTAACGTGTATTTTGTTTTATTCAGAGTCTAGCATTATATTGAAAGTGGCTTTTCAGAGAAATCATATTATTCTGGAGGGACAATAAGACTTAAAAGACATTTAGTCCAGCCCCACTTAACAAAAAAGAAAACTGAGGCCCAGAAAGCATGAATAACTTGCTCAACATAATATAATTCATTAGACAGACAGCTGGGCTAGAATCCAATCGTTAGGAGAACCAAAATTTTCAGACATTTGATCTAGGGATCTTTTTCTCCTATTCCAAATAATGATAATGATATAAATATACATATATATTAAAAGACAAGAGCCATACCGATGTACTAGCTGTAGCACCCTGGAATGCTGTAGGTATATCATCTTGTAAATCATTTAGTGAAAAAGAGTGTTTTAAGTCTGACTCAGCGATAGTCTTTCCAGATGAATTGACTTCTGCCTATAAATAAGATACACCCAAGAGTAGTGTTACAAAAAGAAACATATAGAATAATCCACAACCTACTAAAGTCCCTCTCTCAAATTTATTTTAACTGCTGGCTTAATAGTTACTATTAGTCAGTTAAGCACTGGGCACTCATGTGCCCAACACTGTGCTAGGTATTATAGGAAGATGCACAATCCTTATTCCCTAGAAGCTGTTACCTGGTGAGGGACAAAACTAATACCCATGGTTCATAATCCACAGTTCTAAAATGCTCCCCAAACTAAAAGTTTTTTCGTGATTTTTAGGCAAGCCTGACATGAATTAATGTAAAGCTATGAATAGTCTTTATCCCACATTAATGTAAATATTCCCAGGTTTGCTGAGAAAATATTAATGAATTTGATTATGAGGTACTGCCGTAGATCCCACTGTGGGCTAGTTAATACATGGTATGGGTAAAATATTTTCTAAAATCTGAAAAATTCTGATGTACAAAACATATGTGATCCTGAGATTTTCAGAGAACAATTTTAAGTTTAATAGGAATCCTCAGAAGGAAGAAAGTAATCAACATTTATTGAGTACCTCCTCTTCCAGACACTTTATTAAAACAGAGGGAAAATTTCTCCCAAGAACTGGACCCAGAAAGACAGGGGGATGAAAGAAGTGGAGAAGGTGGAGGTAGCATGTTGCTTAATGCAGGCCGACTTTTTTTTTTAAGGTAATTAAGTTCCAGAAGTCTTAAATACTTAATTTTTTTCTTTCTTTCTTTTTTTTTTTTTTTTTTTTTGAGAAAGAGTCTCGCTCTGTTGCCCCGGCTAGAGTGCAATGGTATCATCATAGCTCACTGCAACCTCAAACTCCTGGGCTCAAGCTATCCTCCAGCATCCTGAATGGCTGGGACTACCGGTGTGTACCACCATGCCCAGCTTATTTTTGGTAGAGACGGGGTCTCACTCTTGCTCAGGCTGTTCTCCAACTCCTGAGCTCAATCAATCCTCCTGCCTCAGCCTCCCAGAATGCTAGGATTACAGGTGTGAGCCACGTCACCCAGCCTACTTAACACTTTAATTAATTAAATATTCAATACTCAAAGTATCACAATACTATATAAACCTATGTTTGGGTGAAACATGCAAAAAAAAGGGATATAAGGGAGATAAGCCAAAATATTAACAGCAGTTATTTCTTCAGGATGAGATTATGGATGATTGCCATTTTCTTCTTGTTGCTTCTCTATATTTTCTATAATAATAGCTAGACTTTATTAAGCACCAGGGACAGTTCTAAATGCAACATATGTACTACTCGTATTAACTTGCTTAACCCAATGTCATGGGTACCATTATTATTTACACATGAGAACAAGGCACAAGGTGGTTAAGTAATATGTCTGACATCATACTATTAATAAGCAACTAAGTTGCGATTTGAACCCTGGCATTGTGTACCAGTCTGAGCTTTAAACACTATGCTATAATGCCTTTATGAATGTAGATTATGAGTTCTGTAATAAGAAAAATTTATTTATAAAATGTTATTGCAATAGAACCATATTGCTTTCCTTTCTATCTATAATAGAATCTAGCAGTAAACAAAAGGATTACACAATTAGAATTTATTTAGGAATTTATAGTACCTTAAAACTGATTTGTCTAGCCAGTTCCTTGGCTTCTTGGTCAGCCTGGCTTGAATCACTTCCAGATTTTAAAGGCAACAGGACATCCTTCATGGCAAAGCCACATCCTTCACAATAGAAATCTTGTGATCTGGTAGGAGACAATTTTTTTATGAGAATAAATCAAATGGCTGAATGTTAATTCCCTCTTGCTGAGACACTCAAATGCTGAATCATTAAATTTAAAAGACAAGAACAGTGGACAATTCCACATCACATTCATCTACATGCTGCAAATCAGACTGCAAATTATAGTTAAGCCAATAACTACAGTCCTGAGACAAGTATGTAAGTTAGGTTGGCATTAAAAAATACAGGGCTTAGAGTCCATTTTTTTCAATAAACTAAAGAAAAATAAGCTGTAGATCTACAGAATGACAAAATAAATTTTCTATTACAGTGTCCTCAAGATCACATATAACAAGCCAATTTTAAGACTGTGGAAAAAGTCCATCACAAAACTTAAATTATCTTTTAGCAGAAACATATGTAAAGCAGCAAAGAAGCCAATTAAAAATAGAAGTTAGAGATATTTCTAGGAAAAAAAAACCTCACAAATCCTACTCATCTAAATAGCAGCACAACTTGGAAGACTTGGGAGAACTTATGGAAAATCCAAATACTGCAGCTATCACTGATTATGTTAAGTAGAGACTCAAGATAAACCTGCTAACTAGACTATTTCCTAATATATATTTGTTTTACCATTTTTCCCTTTGTATTCCAGATAAAGCTACCCTAAAGCTCACAAGAGTGCTATGAGGATTTGAATGACTGAAAATAAATATGACTAATATGTAGAAATACATAGTTACACTGTTGAACTTTTAAAAAAATTGTTTTTATAGTACTTCTAGTTCAATATAATTCGAAAGCTTTAGGTCTCAAAGAATATGTTATTTAAATTTATAAAACAGCACAACATAAACAAAATATATGTAAAAGTGGCTTAATTTAGTATTTATTGATGATAAATGACATTTTTACTAGTTTTTTGTTGTTGTTGTTTTGAGACAGGGTCTTACTCTGTCACCCAGGCTGGAGTATAGCAGCATCATCATAGTTCACTGCAGCCTCAAACTCCTGTGATCAAGTGATCCTCCTGCCTCAGCCTCCCTAGTAGCTGGGACTGCAGGTGTGTACCACCACACACCGCCAATTTTTTAATTTTTTGTAGAGATGGGGTCTCATGCTATGTTGCACAGGCTGGTTTTGAACTCCTGGCCTCAAGTAATCCTCCCACCTCAGCCTTACAAAGTTTGGGGATTACAGAAGTAAACCACTCCATTCAGCACAATAAATGATTTTTTGTTTCACCAGAAGCAGCGCTGTTATCCATACCCCTTTGAGAATTGGTTGCACACAAATTATCTGCCTTAAAATGTATTCACTTTTAACTGAGAAGTCAGATGAAATAAAGGAGAATGTTTATTTCGAATGCATTAATTTAGATAAGCATGGTATAGTATGCTACTACCGTTGAATGCAAAATCATTTTTAAAAAGGCTTCTCTATCATAGACTGAGAACCTGGAGAATATATACACTTGAGAAGCCTAGAAGGAAAAGAACCTAAGTTCATTTTTTTCACCTTGTACATGAAATCAACTGGACAAAAGTATCAAGATAAAAGTCTAACATAGGAAATTAAATAAAAACAAACACTATGTATTCGAAGTACATATTGTTATCTGTGAAGAGTAGTAAGGTATATCATCAGAATTTAGAAATAAGGTTTAAAAAGAAAAGTTGCCAATGAGACCAAGCAGTCTACCAAATCTTCCAGATGTTAAAAAAGTCTATTTGATTTAACAAACATCTGTGCAGGGCCTACTCTGGACTGTGCTAGGGTAAAATGTGCTATAATTTAATTAACAAACTATGTTTGAAGGATGGTAGGCAGCAGACTCTACAACAGGAAAATTATCAAAATTAAGAATTAGATCTCAGGCCGGGCGCGGTGGCTCACGCCTGTAATCCTAGCACTCTGGGAGGCCGAGGCGGGCGGATTGTTTGAGCTCAGGAGTTCGAAACCAGCCTGAGCAAGAGCGAGACCCCGTCTCTACTAAAAATAGAAAGAAATTAATTGGACAACTAAAAATATATAGAAAAAATTAGCCGGGCATGGTGGTGCATGCCTGTAGTCCCAGCTACTTGGGAGGCTGAGGCAGGAGGATCGCTTGAGCCCAGGAGTTTGAGGTTGCTGTGAGCTAGGATGACGCCATGGCACTCTAGCCCAGGCAACACAGTGAGACTCTGTCTCAAAAAAAAAAAAGAATTAGATCTCAGCACTACTCAAAGAGAAGATACCTTGAATTGAACTACTAATCTTGGTTTTATAGACAAAAATGCAACTAGAAAAAAACAGAGAAGGTAATGCCAATCCTCAAGTTGGACAATCAAAACTTGATAAAGAAAATCTCCTTTGCTTTATTGCAGATCATTTATTGAGCACTTGCTATAAGCTAGATACTGCAGATACAAAGATTAATAAAGTGGATTCCCTCTCTGCCCTCAAGGAATTTTCAATCTTGTGGAACACTACATATAAATAATTGCTCTGGTTCTTTTCCATCTATAATACCATCCAAGTGGAGACAAATGACCAATATTGTTTTCCTGGAGAATGTATCTCCCACTGTAGTAAAATCAATCTTAGTGGAATATTACCAACTACTTTTTAAAACCAGATAGCATGAAATCAATTATTTAGATTCTGGTCATCCCAAGGAAATTAGTACAACTGAATTTCTAAAATAGCAAAGCTAAGGTAAGATCCTGTAGCCACAGTAACTCAGAAAGTAAGTCACATAGTAAGAGACAGAGCCTACCTCCTAATAGCCATTACCCACAATGGTATTCGGACCTTAACAAAGAATGAAATACAAAACTTACTTTTTGGCAAGCGCTCTTCTTTCCTCGGGTGTATAATCTAGAGAACCTATGGCTCCTTCTCCTTTTGTTGGCATAAACCCAATAATGGCTAATAATGCTGTCCTTACTGAAAGAAAAAAGGAAACATCAATCTAAGTTGCTTTATAAAAGAAACTGGGTTTAGTGTGGAAAGAGAAAAAAGAGGGTATTTATTATACTTCATAACTATGAATTGACTAAAATTATAAGAGATTTAAATTTAAAATAAATTAATACTTACTACTCCATGAAGGCTGCCAAGTTTCAGGATGATGTCCTGAGATGCTCAAACAGATTTTCTTGCCCACTTCAAATCGTCCATTAGCCTTAGGAATAAACAGTGCATTTTAAAAATTATATATGTGTAATATTTTATACTTTTAAGGTTTAAATATATTTTTATAATTTACATATAAATAATAATTTTAAATATTATTTTTAAAATAATTTTAAAAGAACGTACCCTCTAAGGGAACGAATATTTTTGTCCTCTTATAAACACTCCAAAAATATTTGTTGGATGCTGAATGAATATTAAAACTGTTTTTAGAAGGTGTTATAGCACCTTTTTGAAACTTAGTTACACAATTGAAATATAAATAATTAACATATAAAGATTTACCCTATGTCTAGTACAGAGCTAGGCTCAGTTAAGAATTTTTTTTTTTTTTTAAGAGATGGGGTCTCACTCTGTCCCTCAGACTGGAGTGCAGTGGTACAATCATAGCTCACTACAGCCTCGAGCTCCTGGGCTCAAGTGATGCTCCCACCTCAGCATCCCGAGTCGCTGGGACTACAGGCATGAGCCATTGCCCCCCAGCTCAGCTAATCTAAAAGAGAAGACACACAAGAGGCTAGGATAAAATCTAAGGACTGAGTGTCGCCTAACTAGATGTTGGTGAGGAAGGGCATGGAGAGAAGGGCTTTGAGAGAGGAGTGATTTTCAGAAGAATGATGCTATTTAATAAGACAGGAACACAGAAGAAGATCAGAAATAATTATTTCAGTTTTGGACTTGGATCTTATATTTCGGTAGGAAAGCTATCTTTTTTTTCTTTTCAGAGATGGGGCCTTGCCATGTTGCCCAGGCTGGACTCAAACTCCTAGGCTCAAATGATCCTTCCACCTCAGCCTTTCAAACAGCTGGGACTGCAGGCGCACCCCACTGCACTAGCTGGAAGGAAAGCTATTGATCATGTCTAAAAGGCAGGTAGAAATGTCAGTATGCTGACGTCAGAAGAAGATATACATATACCTTTGGCACCTCTCTTCAGAAGTGATCACTGAAGCCATTTCATAGAAATAAAACAGCTGAAGTCTGAACTTGTAGAATTATCCATATTCAGGGGAAGGGCAAGGAAGAAGAGAAATGAAGCTAGAATATAAGTTCCATGTGGGCACAGACTTTGACTTATTCTCTGCTGCACCCACAGGGCTTGGTACATGACTTATGTCTAAAAGTAATTGTTGAATGAAAGTTGGAAAAAACTTTTCAAAAGAGAGGAAGTGAACCAGAAAGACTGCAATTTTGAATATCAGAAGGGTAGAGCTGATTCTCAGCCAGTGTGGTAAATACGACCATACTATTGGTTAACTATCAAAATATTTCTGTATTTGTTGGTAAAGAGCTGCTGCTACCTACTATCCACCCACGAGTTTCCCCATGCACCAGCCCCTCCCCCCAGGCCACTTGGCTCTCCCCAAGACCTAGCAACTAAATGAAGTGATTTCTGACCCTGCTCCAGCCCTACTGCTAGCATTAACAATTCTCAGTATCACCTAGTACTTGTTAAGCAGCTTCTACATGCCAAGAACTTTATAGTGTGATTATATTTGCCACACACAGCATTCCTTTTGAGAGATGAAAAAACTGAATTTCAAACACATTCTGTAACCTGGCCATGATGTAATGGAAAGAGGACTGGTAAGAATCCAGGTCTATTGGCTCTAAAACAAATGCTCTTTCCATTATACTAAATATAAGTAAAAGCAGCCTTAATTTAGAATTTTTTTTTTAGTTGTAAAATGATTTTACTGTTGATTTACATTAAATCAAGAAAACACATATAGTATCCCTGCAAATACTCTATCTCACATGACATTCAAGACTAAATATCTTTCAAATCACATTCAAAATGCAGATGATACGTACTTTGGCAGTTTTCAAGAAAACTGGTCAAACCATAATTAAATTTCAACGCACTGAGCATCTCCTCTTGCACTTAGCATTGGACTAGGTGCTTAAGAACAAGTAGTTTGACTCAATAAATTTTTTTAAAAATGCATATTTAAGACTATTATTCACCGAATTCTTGGCATAGTTGTATTTAAGTTACTACTGCTTAGAAATTTGAGGTGTATGTTGTCTCTCTTTCAGTCCCAAAAGTTGTTTTGAGTCCTCCAGACTTTGGTGGAATTTCAGGTCTGGCCAGTAGTACCTGTGCACCACTTCGACCCCCATGCACATGGCTAGGAGGCTGGCTGCCAACATTTTCAGGTAGGTGGCCGGGGGCACACCCTCAGGCATGATTGGCGGGCGCTAAGTGCACGGGTGCTGGGTCACGGGTCTAATTTGGAATTTATTGATGAACACCTTTTTGTTTCACCGTTTGCTACCCTGTGGGTCAGATGTTTAGCTTAGATGGAACAGGATGCAGACTGAGAAGACACACTGAGATTTCTCAAACCGGTCTCTGAGATTGGTGTAGTAAGCATGTTTTATCAGAGTGCTATGTGTGGAGGCCAGACAGCAGCTAAACTAGAGTAGGATGCTGTGGAGGTTATCAAAGAGAAAAACAGGAAGAGCTTATATTGGTAACAGACACAAAAAGGTTTTTGTGTTTGTTTTTCTTTTTTCAAGGCTAGGAGGGAATTAAACATATTTATAAATGAAAGGTAATGAGGGAAGGAAAGCTTAACAATTAAGAGAGGAATTAGATCAATAGTTTTCCTTCACATGAAGATAAAAGTATGTACAAATGGAGAAAAATTCTGAGATATAAATAGTAATGATACAGCTAACACTTACTGAGGACTCTATATCAGGCCCTATTCTAAGAACTATACAATAAGATACTTACACTTAATCCCATATAAATTCAATGAGGTAGGTATCGTTATTCTTGTTATAAAGATAGGAAACCAAAGAAAAGTGTAAGAAAGATGGGAAGTTGAAGGAGATGATGTGACTACAAGGTACAATAACATTAGCCACTCTTTACAGAGTACTTACCACAATAAGTGCCAGAGACTGTGTGCCCGGCACTTTGCGAACATTAATTCATTGAATCCTAACAAACATGCTATGACATTTATACATTCCTTAGTATCTTTAGCATTTCTCAGGTGTGTCAGCTTCCTAGGAATTATTTTGGAAGGAAAAAATTGCAATTCCAGGGCCTGGACCCCAAAGGCAATATTATAATAATGTTCCACTTTATTTCCTAGCGAAAATGAGTATGTTGACTATATTTTGCAGCTACCGGGAAGAGTTAAGCCACAAGCCAGGAAGTCTTACCGTTAGGAGAATAATGCTTGGTGGTTTCATGGGATACTCTGGTGGCAGTACTATCCGCCCATGATAAACTCCTCCATCAAAATCAGAATCTGGGGGCCCTCTAACTGTGAAGTGCCATTCAAAAAGGTTATCCTGAACAAAAATAATAACCCACAAGGAATCAATAACATTAAAAAGTTTGATCATTTTTACCAATCTGAATATTAGAAATATTACTGGGTGAGAAAAAGTGAATGTTTTACATTATTCCTAGGACAGTTTCTAATGCACAAGATGTCTCAAGAATAAAAGTTACAAATAAGTAAAGGTTATAAATAAAGGCTATTTAATCCAGCTTTCATGTCCCATAAGAACTAAAATCTTTTTTAAATAAATGCATTAAAAATTTCTGAGTGTTGTTACATATTCATAAATAAGACACAGATTTAATTGAAATTAATGCTTGAAAGAATACCAACTAGTGATAATTATCATATAATCAAATAATTACTATAAATTTGGGTTATTTTAATAAATCTTTAAAAATTAACGCTTACAGATGCATAAGAGCTTATTTATAAATGGTCAGTAATAATAATACATTTGCTATTAATGTCATCTTATAGTTACCAAGTACTTTTCAGTTTGCAAAAAACTTGCACATATATTATTATATTTTTATTCTATTACCATGAAAACCTGACTGAGCACAGTTAAATACCCTCCTTTTACAGATGAGAAAACTGAAGAGAGGTAGAGGCATTTGTGCAAAAAGCCCAGGGTAGCTGCAGAGACTCCTTGAGGGGGTGGCTTTCCATACTGTGAAGAGTCTGGGGTTATTTCCGCTTCCCCTCCCTTATACTCGAGACCTAACACCCACTATCTTCAACTTAGCATCTAAGACCCATTTTACAGAGAATAGAAATCTGCTTCTTCTAAAATGTTCTTCTGAAATGTCTGCTTGGCTAATGAAATACTCAGGAAATATAGGGAATAGAATGTATCAGTAAACTACAACGAATACATCTATGATGACTCAAAGCAATGAAAAGCAATTTTAAAGAATGTTTTAAATATTAAAGTATCAAAATCCATATGAAGAATATGGAGATAGAAACTAACCTCTAAAGGTTGTGCATGGTAATGATCTGTTGGATCTTTCAATTCTGCTGCTTCTTTCATTAAACGTTTAACAGCTAAAATAAAATTAAAAAAATAAAGACATTTAAAATATGCTTTTCTAAGTGATTAATAAGACTTATAAGCCTAATAAAAAAGTTCCTACTTCAATGAAAAATGTATAGAGGACTAGTTCAACTGAGCATATGGTAAAGTTTAATTATGGGATAATAGTAATAGAGGGGGAGAGGAAGGAAATGGTTGCTAGACATTAGAAGAATGGCACACTTTTGAAGAGCTATATATATAATTAATATATAGGGAAGATACTATTTTTATTTAATATATACATATATATATTTCCTATATGGTAGCATTTATCAAAATGCTGTACAAACATTAACTCATTTAATCCTCAAAACAACACTACTAGATAGGTACTATTTTTATCCCCATTTTCTAGATGAGGAAGCTGAGACAAGGAAAGATTACATAAGTTGCTCAAGGTCATACAGCTAGTAAATGACAGGATTCCAACATAGGTAGTCTGACTCTACCTTCTTAAAATGTCTGTATTAACAGAAATGTGCCCTCAGGATCTCACGCTGGGTGAACAGTAAACCCCCCCCCCCCCCCCCCAGCTGTATCCTCAACCTCATGTGACTTTCCACCCACTATTTTACATTAACTTAATGGGACTGTCCCCTGAGTTCACTGAATCTCCATGGCCCTAATTAAATTCCTTTTTCAAATCACTCTTCGGCTTAATTAAAAGCCCACTACTTTCTTCACTCCACCCATACCTACATTCACTTCTCTCTTTATCCACACCCTTGGCTCTTAGGAGTCCCTCTTTTATTCATGCTCCCCTCATAAAATTCAACTCTGGCTGACCCAACCCAACCATCTTCTTATTTAGTATCTATACCCAAACTGAGCATTACTGAAAGGGGAAAAAAAGTCATAAAGGCTGGAACATTCATGCCATTAAAGAGTCATTACCAACAGCCTCCACAGGGACACAATACCTCCTAATAATCCTACATTTCTCTAGGAAGCCTACCAGCTCACTAGCTCCACATAGTACTCTAAGACTACTGCACACCGATTCTCATCTCTCCTCTCTTTCACTGCTTTCAGTTAATGGCAACAGCCTTTTATCTCCATAATAAATGACTGTTAGCAGGAATGCACTCAGAAGACCATCACGATCTACAATCCTGTATGTATCTGCACCCCCTCTCCTTCCCTGTTGGTTCTCAAAGTTCAATCCTTTGATATGTGCTCTGGATCCCAACCCTCTCAAACTTTAAGTGCTAAAAAGTGTCAGACACTGGCATGGAATGGCAAAGCCAGGGAAAAGGCTTCTCAAAACTCTGCTTAAAACCGCTGATGCAGTTCAATATGCACTATAAGAGAGATATGCACCGGATGTTGGGAGGACCAGGTAAATAACTCTAGAGCAGACAAGAGAAAAGGGGTCAGGTACATTTGAAAGAAAAGACAGTAGGAATTACCCAAGTGGATATGAATAGGTAGAGGGACTAACAAAAGTAGTCCTCTGTGTAGAGACAGAGGTTGGGGAGAAAGTTATGTTATGCGGAGAGAGGTTAACTAAGAAGCAATCCCTACACATATACAACCAGTTTGGTAGGTATCAGGACTTTTGCATAAAATTTCATTTGAATCAAGGGTTCTTAGACTTAAAAAAGTTCTTAAGTCGGCCAGGTGCATTGGCTCACGCCTGTAATCCTAGCACTCAGGGAGGCTGAGGAGAGAGGACTGAGGAGTTGGAGACCAACCTGAACAAGAGTGAGACCCCGTCTCTATTAAAAATAGAAAAATCAGCCGGGCCTGGTGGCATGCACCTGTAGTTCCAGCTACTCAGGAGGCTGAGGCAGGAGGATCACTTGAACCCAGGAGTTTGAGGTTGTAGTGAGTTATGATGATGCCACTGTACTCCATCTGGGGCAACAGAGTAAGACTCTGTCTCAAAAAAAAAAAAAGTTCTTAAGTCACTATCCTACTTCATAATTGTTAATATTCTTTTCCGTCTTCTATTCTGAACTGAGCCCCTATAGGCAGAGATTTGTTCACTTGATCATCGACTATTGAGTTCCTTCTAGGTGCCAGATGCTACAGTTTCAACCATAAACAAAATACAGTTTTGTTCATCAGGGAGCTTACAGTGGTGAGGAGTCAATACAAACAGCATGATAAATGCTATATTCCTATTCTATATAGGAATAGAAACATATATATATTGAGACGCCTTCTCCCTCCAAGTTCTAGACACTAGGCTTTGTTCAACTCTTTGAACACACTCCACCTTCTCTCTACTCCAGGCCTTTCTAAATCGTGTTTCCTCAGCCTGCAAGGCTGCTCTGGCTGCCGTCCTCCACCTTATCTTCTAGACTGGCTCCCACTAAACCTTTATTTTAAGTAGCTTCCTCAGGAAGGTCTCCCGGACACTTTCTCTTGTCCTCCTTTACAGGAATGACTAGAGTGTCCCATCTGGGCAGATAAAAATCTCTGAGGAGCCCTGGGAAGGGGTGGAGACTAGGAATGCTGTCCAAGTTATTCTGGTCAGGTTTGGAAACTACTGCCCTAGAGACTAGGCTGAGCCTCAGGAGGCAGGTGTAACTGCCTGTTCCTGCTCCCATAATGAAGGCATGTAAGCAAACATTTAAGGACTGATGTTCTGCCCAAAAAGACTCTGCAAGGGTATTAGTTCAACAAATATTTAAAGAATGTTTGAGTGTTGGAGATAGAAAAATGACTAAGACCTGCTTCTTGCCCTCCATAACAGTGAGTAGAGAAAGACATGAAAACAATTACAACACAATGTGGTAATACTGACCCAGTATGTACAAGTTCATATAGGGACTACCTTGGACTGCCTAGAGGATCTGGACAACAGGAATTAATAGGAATTTCAGATGGACTAAAGCGAAGGCATTCCAAGCAGAGGTTCCAACAAGGACCAAGGCATATAAGTGAGAAAAGCTACTCCACCTGGGGAGTTGTTTGGGCAAAATGGACAAACGGTGAGAATGCAAAGGAAGGTATGAGTGCTGAGCGATGAGTCTGGTGAGGACGGAAAGAGTCAAATCATGAGCAGCCCTGTAGGCCAAGCTACACATTTTACTTTGAACTTTATCCACAGCTACAAGGAAGCTACCAAAAATTTTTCAACTTGAGGAGTGATCTGATAGGTTTTTGTTTTGTTTTCATTGATCTGGTAACAAACGTAACTGATTAGATATTATGTGTGTCTGTGTGTGCTCACACACATATGTGTATATGTGTCTGTGTTGTGTGTGCTTCAGGACACGGGTGGAGCAAAGGAGTAGACCAAGAAATCAAAAATGACTCCCATGGGTGCCTGGGTGATGTCAATCCCTGGGATATGGAATATTAGGGTGAGATGCAAGTTTGGTGGAGGAGAGAAAACTGATGTTTGGTTTTAATACCTTGCAGAGACTTTTTTTCAGTCTATGGGAAACCTAGCTGAAGATGTAGAGTCACCAGTAAATTCTGTGTATTTATAGCTTAGGAGAAGGGTCTGAGTTGGATATTAAGGTTTGAGAGGATTAGCATAAAGGTGCAGTTGACACCAATGCCATGGATAGGATAATTCCTAGGCTGCTGGTAGAGGTAGTGGGTACCTTTGTACCAGTCTCTTATACTCCCATCACCTGCTGCACATGTCCATAGGCCCCTTCAGAGGAAGCTGCCAAAAGAGGTTCTTTATACACAGGTCTCCCTACTTCGTATTATAAGACCGTACTACCTTGGACAAACAGGGATCAGGGAGCTTGATCCTGAGACAACTACTGATAGGTTAGTCAGAGGCTTATGAAATAACACACAAAAGTTCCGTCCAAAATCACAAGTCTATTCCAAAATAAAAAAATTAAAAATGTTTTATCACCTATTAAATGAATAAATTTATTAACCACATGCTAATACACTGGCCCTTAATCAGTTACCTGCGATGCTGCTCTGGCCCCCATCCTCCAACTCAATCATCTAGACTGGCTCCCACTAGACCTTTAAGTAGCTTCCTTACGAAGGTTTCCCTTCTCATTGTTTTTACTTAATTTTTCCATTCATACCTCTAAAACAACCCCACAGCAGATAGAGAGTAAAGGGTGGTGTTTTTAACCACTTCCTTTCACATAGGCATTACTCTAAAAATACCACAGTTCTGAGAATAAAACAATAAAACTTTCACTATGCCTCCCAGCATTTTCAATAAGTCCCATATCTCACCTAATTCACTTTCTCCAGGAACTCTAATAATCCACACAGTAACAAAAAAAAAAAAAAATGTTTTAAAGCATTCTCTTTTTTTAGAGCAGCAACACCATCTTTGAGGAAATGAAACCAAAGGGAGGAAGAAGCAATTTATGATACAGCTAAAAGGATGTCAACCAAAGCTCAAGCGGCTGACAGTAGGTCACATACTTTGGAATTGTACAAAATTCTAGAGAATTTTAAAAGCTTATCATAATATCAGGTATGATAGCCTATCAATTTTGAGCAATGTCCTCTGACAACAACCTCTTTGGTCCCACCAGTTCTCCACTGCAAACTTCACTACTACTCACATTTCTGTTATTCTCCAGACGTTCCAAGTACTTCTGCTGTCCCTAATGAACCACGTGACCAAGGAGTCACCATACATTTTTACCCTACTAGTTTTATTTAAATCATAATCTAAGTAAGTCAATCATTTTACCATCTAAGCTTAAAAATAAAGCTTTTCTCTCCCTCTTTCTCATTCATCTTTTTTTTCTGGGGTTCTTAAGAGATGGGCTTGGGGGGCATCATGAACCCACTGAAATTGTATAAATGTAATTCCTGGAGCACCCACAGACTTCACCAGATCTTTAAAGGAGTCTATGATCCCGTTCCCAAACTGTTCTGATCAATTCTACACACTTGGTTACCTAAGGCCATTTCTCAGCCTGACAGCACTCAGGCTAACAAAGCTCTGTTCAATTGCTATCCTCAGGCTTTTCTCAAATTTTTGCATATTCTGAAACCTTTAAAAAAATTCAAAGATTCACGATATTAACTCTTTCCATAAGGATGCTAGTCTTGCTGATTCCTACTGAGAAGCAGCTTTTTTGGAAGGAAATTTTAAGCAGCAGCAAGAGTTGGTCAAACCATTACTAGTATCCTAGAATTTATCACTCACAGCTCAACTGTACAGTTTTTCCCTTCTGACATATTTATCCAGGTACAGATAAAATAAATACCATTTACAGAATCCAGTGATTCATTTCAAGTTTGCCTTAATCTGAGAGAGCTGGTTACTTTTCTTATATCTTTATAATGCACCAGAAAATAATTGGAGGCTAGGATTGTTTGGATTGCTTGCGTCAATGAAGCAGGAGCATTCAATGCAGGAAAGGAAGTCTGTAAGACTTAACACAGATATAATTTCATATTAGCCAGTTTGGCAAAAATCAAGGTTAGCTCTCAAATACATGGCTCATCTAGTTGTTTTTGTTTTGTTCTGTTTTTTAGCTCTTTGGCTAACTAGCTCAGATACAGAACATTTCCTTTATGTCTGTAACTCTATTTGCCCCAAATGCTGTAAATAGATATTTAAACGACCAAATCCTTAAATGTGACTCAAACGGCTAATAAAAGTCCGGAGAAGGGATAACGACGGTGTTCAGGATGCAGGTAGAGCAAGAGGCTGTTGACTATTTACCCATGGACATCACCTTTACACCTGTCCTTAGGGATAAGCTTACGACCCAGATCTATGGGCGAAGACGAGGAAACGGAGAGGCTGGGTGCTGCGGGGCTGATCAGTCCCCGGGGATTGGCAGCGGCTGCCCGCCCCGCCACCCCGCCCTGCGGCCTGCACTTCCCGGGCAGGCGGCGGTCTCGCGTAGAGCGCGAAACCGGGAGCAGAGTCGCGAGTGGTGGCGGACGCGAGGGGACCGCGGCACCTGGACCGGAGTCCAGGGTCACTTCTCCCTCCCTGCCCACCGCCCCCAGCCCTCCTCACCCGGACTCTTCAGGTTGTAGCGGGTCTCCATGGCGGGTCGCTGGCCCGGCTCCGGCCTCCCGGACTGCTTCCACCTTCTCTCCGCGCTGCCGCTGTCCAGGTCTCAGCGCGGCTCGGGCAGGCTGGGCCTGGCCGAGGGAGCCTCCGCAGTCGCCGGCAGTCCAGCCCGGACTGCGGGCGGGGTGGTGAGGGTGCGGGCGAGGCGCGGGCTTCTGATGGCGCCGCCTCCTTCCTGCTTCCCCGCCTCTCTCAGGGCCGGGCAGGCGCCGGCGCCGGCCCGGGTGTCGCTGAACCGGGCGCCCGGGCTGGAGGTCAGCCTCCTGGTCTGGCCGTAGGCCCAACCCTGCCGCGGCCCTTGGCTTGCGTCACCCGCCCTCGTCCGGGTTTTGTGAAGTTGTCCTGACGTGGCAGTCGTTTCGTGGCGGTCGGTCAGTCTGCAAGAGGGAGCGGCGCCCTCGCCCTGTCGCCTCGGCCCCCCGGAGGCCGACCTTCCGCCGGGACCATCCGGGGTCCCCAGGCGCTCGCGGGTTTCTCCGAGGAACCGACTGGCTGGAAGCGGCCCCGGTCCTCCAGCTACGGGCGGGGTCCGGGACCCCCGGGCCCTCGAGAGCTCTGAGGGGGCGCCGGGCTCCGGGCTCTGGCTGCAAAGCTGCCCGCAGCCCGGCTGTCCGCGTGCTGGACCGCAGAGTCTGTGAAGTGCTTTGTTTCTAGATCCATCCAGTAGCTGTTCGGGGTAGGGAGGGAGTTAAGTGGGGAAGGGGAAAACCACTAATAAGAGAATGAGATTTTTATAACATTTTTTTCCTCAGGAAATGTGATTAGTTAGGTGCAAGACACCGTTTTAGGCATTGCGGGAGATTTTTCTTTTTCTTTTCTTTTCTTTTCTTTTTTTTTTGAGACAGGGTCTCTGTTGCCCGGGCTAGAGTGCAGCGGTGTCATCATAGCTCACAGCAACCTCAAACTCCTGGGCTCAGGCGATCCTCCTGTCTCAGCCTCCCGAGTAGCTGGGTCTACAGGCACGCGCAGCCACGCCTGGCTAATTTTTCTATTTTTTGTAGAGACGGGGTCTCGCTCTTGCTCAGGCTGGTCTCTAACTCCGGAGCTCAAGCGATCCTCCTGCCTTGGTCTCTTAATGTGCTAGGATTGTAGTTGTGAGCCACTGCGCAGGCCAGGAGACTTTTTTTTTTTTTTTAAAGAATTAAAATCTGTCAAAAAATAAAGCTAAGGGAATTGATTACATTGAATTTGAGGGAAAGCATACAAATATGAAAGGTTAAACTTCAAAGGGCACACTCCATGCTTCCTTGTTAAATGAGTGGGATAAAGAGAGGATTAAGTTCGGAAGGCTTAAAGAAGGAGCAAGGACCTTGGGAGAGGAAGGGAGGGAGGGACTGGGAAAGTGAGGAGGATGGAGAGGGAAATGAGGACTTCTAGGTGGGATGAGGAGGGTTAATCAGAACGGGCAAGTTTTGTTTTGTTACATAAAGACAGAAAATCCTAAATTTTATTTGTTTTCTACAGCTAAAGTTAAGGATCTAAATCTTAACGTGACTTTTTAATGTCTGAATTTTACCAGCAGCCCTTTGTAGAGTGAAATTGGGAGGGAAAAAGTAAAGGATATCTAAAATTAGATGGTATCTTAAACCATTCCATGATGTTGTTTTCTGAACAATAAACTGGTAATCTGATTGGCTGAAATATGCAAGGGAAACCAGACTCCATTGTGCTGCTTCATTCATTCATTCTTCATTCATTGTGTTGAAACTTCAAATTGTCTAACACTTGACACCCTCTCCTGCCACAGCTCTGCAAAAGCCACTGACTTGGGCAATAGGCCTTATCGTGGCCAAGACCTGCAAAACAGGTACGGTATTATCATTCCCATTTTATAGCTAAGGAAACTAAGTTCCAGAAGCTTTTTGTTATTCAGCCTCCAGGTCCATCAGTCTCTGGGGGTAATTGTCCTCTGGGGCTCTCCTTTAGCCACCACCTCTTCCTCTGTGTTCCTTGGGGCTCTTCCCCCACAGAATTAGCTCAGTAGGAATTACAACCTCTCCTTCCTTGGTTAACAACAACAAAAATCTGTTCGGACAATTTAGTTAGGGGCATATGTCAAAGCTTAATTATAATCTTGTTGCAAGAGCAAAGCCAATTCCAAAATTTCTCTCAGCAGAGATGTTTACAGAGAAAAGAGTAGAGATACAAAAAGAAAAGTATTTCTATTTAAAGGTCCCTAGACTCTTAACTGATAGCTGGGTGGGAAGGGAGCTAGTTAAATTTTCACTAAGTTAAAATTTAAGTTGAATTTAAATTTATTCAAAAATTGCTCATATTTTATCAAGAACACTTATTCCTTCCTAGAAGAAAGTTATAAATTACATCAAGTGATTCTATCCCAGATCAAATGTGGGGTAATTTTTTCCTTACATTTGATAATCCTTAGGAAAACTTTTCATTTTAAGATTTGTTTCCTTAAAGCAAACTCAGGAGATAACAAAAATGACAAAAGATGAAGTTTAAAAGGTTTCAGAATCTTTTTTTTTTTTTTTGAGACAGAGTCTCGCTTTGTTGCCCTGACTAGAGTGAGTGCCGTGGCATCAGCCTAGCTCACAGCAACCTCAAACTCCTGGGCTCAAGCAATCCTTCTGCCTCAGCCTCCTGAGTAGCTGGGACTACAGGCATGTGCCACCATGCCTGGCTAATTTTTTCTATATATATATATATATATATATATATATATATTTAGTTGTCCAGATCATTTCTTTCTATTTTTTGGTAGAGACGGAGGTCTTGCTCTTGCTCAGGCTGGTCTCGATCTCCTGACCTTGAGCGATGCACCACCTCGGCCTCCCAGAGTGCTAGGATTACAGGCGTGAGCCACCGCGGCCAGCCGTCAGAATCTTAAAAAAACATCTTAGAACCACAATCCTTTACCTGTATAATTCATATTTTCCGTAGATAGTAATCAGAAGCCCTTCCAAGTGCAGGTCCCTGCCCTACTACCATTGCATCCTATGTAAGGTTTGGACTATAGTTTTTCAGCATTTACTGTGTATTGGACATTTGACATACATCAACTCATTTATTCTTCATAACAGCTCTGGCAGTGGCACAGATTTGTTTATGCCCATTTTACAGATGAAGATAATTGAGGTCTCTGAGAAATCAAGTGATTTACTTAAGTTCTCAGTTTTTCAACTATAAGCTACTATCTTTCTGGTATATTATTTTTATCATATTAATGAAAGGAAACTTTTTTAGATTTACTTCTTGATTTGGTTTGGATACTTTGAAATATATTTTACAGAGGTTCTTAAAGGTTCAGTGACTTATTTAAGAAAAGCTTCAATGACTTATCCAGAAAATGAAAGAACCCTGATTCAAGTCCAGATCTCCTGACTCTGAAACCTGCGTTGTTTTTGCTACACTAAAAAGGAATCAGACTGTCTTGTGTCACGCAAGGCCTTTTTGGTCCACCCTTTGAAAAGAGGATATGCAACTTAGAACCTCAGAGCTAATTTTGGATCGCACACTTTGAGATATTTATTCTTCAGCATTTAAAACTTTTCTTATTTTTAAGCCGGGCCCTGTGGCGCACATGTAGTCATGGCTAATTGGGAGGCTGAGGTGGGAGGACAGCTGAGTCCAGGAGATAAGGTAATAGTGCTGTCTGACTATGCCTGATTCTACACTCCAGCCTGGCAACACAGTGGGCAAGATCCCATCACTAAAAAAACAAATTTAAAAACTTATTTTTTAAAATGGTGTTTTTTTCTTGATCATAAGAGCAATTTGCGATTATTGTTCAATATTTGGAATATGGGCAATATCCAAATCTCCCATAATCCTCCTGCTTAGAAATGGCCATAATTAATAGTTTGGTATATTTACCTTAAGACTTTATTTATAAAGCATGGGTATTTTAAGAATCAAAATCCCATTGTACAATGTGTATTTTTCTATACTAAAAATATCTACCATTAACCATCTGGACTACTTGTTTTACCCCTTGCAGTGCTATTACCCCTTAGACTGATATTTATATCAGTGTCTTCCTAGAGTAAAATTAAGGAAAAAAATGCCTTGGAAAGCCATATATGGACTTTACTGTAAACATTTTATTAATTATTTTGAATATTTTATAATAAGAGTTTTTTGATTTTTCAGGAAAGAAAAAAAAATACCTGCCATAATTTTTTCTCTTGTTTTTCCCCAGGATTTCCCCTTTGGATTAGTTAATGAGAAACATGGGACATTTTCCCAGAGGATGTAGCTGGTATTAATGTAATGGAGATGTTGGTTATGTCATTATCAGGGACACAAGTTTAAACTCTGGTTACCTGAACAAAAATGTCAGACAGGAAGCAGCTCTTTGTTTTTTGTTTGCCCTGCTCTGCTGCATTGCAGGTCTAACGGTTATGCTTTTGCTTACCATCTGGTGGCGGGCTGAGAGAACTGGCAGGGAAAAATGCCTCTTTTTTTCTCAGTTTCTGCTATGCTCAAGATATGCCTCACCTGCTCATTCTATTTTAACACTTTTCTGATACTATATTTCAGAAGAAAATATTATGGAGATGTATCAAGTGAGTATATTTGAAATGCAGTGGAGTGCTTATAATACTAGTTTAGTAGGTTCCTTCCACCAGATAACTTGTAATATAACTTTTCTCACTTTAAAAGGTTTTTCCTATGAATAAGCAAAGAAGTGTCTTCTAAATACAATAGTAAATACCTGTTTGCAACATTAATAAATCATTTTACTGTGGCTTTCTTAATTTATGTCTTCTCTTTGAGACCCAATTCACTACATAGCTTTGAATTATCTGATATCTCTCCCAAAATTACAGCTCTTGGTATTAGGGGTGAGGAAAAAGAAACCTGCTTAGGATTGTGCTTTTGCTTTATTTACACGGACTGCATTTCTTTGTTTTTTTCAAAATTAAAAGGAGTTTTTAAAATTGGTAACAAAAATTATAATACCATGCTTAATCCTTAGTTTCAATGAACTGATGCGTTTAACCAGAGTTATTTCATTTTCTAAGTTTAGCTCTAAAGGAAACACCTGCATCTAAAACTCGTTCCTGGGAGAGAGCACAGGTGCTTGCTTGGTGTCGTGCTGGCAGAGAGCTGTGGCGCTGCCATGTCTGTGTCCTTTCCCTCTCTCCCCCGAGTGCTCCCCCAATAGCTCTTCAAAGCACTGTCGTTCTATCTATGCCGTATTTCTTCTCTCATATATCCTGTCACCCCAATTTGTCATTCTCTGGACCCATTTTAGCCACTCGCTGATTGATGAAACTTGGTCACCAATAAACTAACCTGAACAGATTAGAACTCTGCTCTCTACCTTGGTAGCAGTTTCAGTTTCTACTCATTGGGAAAATGCAAAAAAAAAAAAAAAAAAAAAAAAATTTCTGAATTCAATCCTTTTAAACAAATTTGTATTTTATTCACCGTTGTGGCATCCACAAACTTCCAAAACATAATAATGCATAGAGGAGCATTCTTCAATCTGCAGACAATGCTCAGCATAACATGAATTATGGAACCTCTTACAGTAATTATGCCGCCATGATGGAATTTTCAGCAATATTAATATCATCTTTAGAACAGTTAACACTGTGATGCTTCCCATTAAAATCCAATTACAATTATAGGCAAACTTTGATGATTAAGTCATCAACTTCTAAAAGCAGTCCTGGACTTTCCTACAATTTATTCTTTTGGCACTAAACAACCAGAAGTGTAGGTATGCCACAATCTGCCTTCTAGCATCTCGTGAGAAAATACTGGGCCAGTTTAACGTCCGTGGGAAGTTCAAGTTGGATTTAGGTGCAGACACTCTTAAATAGTAATATATACCATATGTGCAGAATAGAAAGCAAAATTTTTCCGAAAATAACATTTCTCAGAAAAGAGAATTGGCTTATACTTTTGTCTTTGTCCTTTTTGAACAAAGTGCTCTTCAGGAAAGGACCTCAAGCAATGGCAGTTTTCTGTCATATAAAAGTCACCTAACAGCTGGCACGATGGCTCACACCTGTAATCCTGTCACTCTGGGAGGCTGAAGCGGGAGAATCACTTGATCTCAGGTGTTGGAGACCAGCCTAAGCAAGGGAGAGACCCCATCTCCACAAAAAATAGAAAAAATTAGCTGGGGATGGTGGCGGGTGCCTGTAGTCCCAGCTGCTTGGGAGGCTGAGGCAGGAGGATCCCCTGAGCCCAGCAGTCTAAGGTTGCAGTGAGCTATGATGATGCCACTGTACTTTAGTCCAGGTGACAGAACAAGACCCTGTCTCAAAAAAAAAAGTCACCTAACAAAATCAGGGAAAAAAAGGCAAGGACATATTTATTAATTATTTCTGAGGGTAAGAGCTTAGAGAATAAGTACTCAAGATCATTATTAGTATGCTTTTAAATAATCATTGAACAGAGAAATATAAAAAGTACTTATTTGTGGAGATTGTGAATACGTAGGGGAAAAAAACCTGTCCTGATATATAATAAATGGTTCTTGCAACTCAGTAAAATCTTTACTGACACCATCCTACTCAATTTAAAGCATGTTCTACCTTAAATAACTGGAGGAAACCGTTAGATGACTCAAAATGTTCCAATGATCATAAAGACTCAGCTATAGAAGATGCATGTGAAGAACTTGAATAAAATTGTTTGAGTGAGGAAAAAGCAATTTTTCTAAATTAATACCATTTATATAATTTGTTATTAAATGTAAATACTTATTTAAATATCTAAATTAATAAATGGTTTACTTTTTAAATTATTTCATTTACATTCATAAAAGTTCACATTTAAATTATAGATTAAATAATGTAGATTTTCAAAGCTGCATAATCAAGTTGGAAAAAGCCACTAACACTTGAGATATGTATGGGGGAGTGGAGGATTCGAGAAAGCTCCCCCGGGCGATTCCAGTCCTCATCCCCACCTTCTCCCCTCCCTATCCCTTTAACAACTGCAGGGAAAACAGCATCTCCCAAATTATGAGAATTGTCTGGGGTGCTTATTTAAAATACAGATTCCCAAACCTCTCCTAGACATTCTGATTCGAGAAGACTGAGATAGGGGTGGGAAGCTGCATCTTTAAGCACCCTAGATGATTCCTAAAATCAGGTAACTTTGGACAATACTGGCCTAAAGCATTAAATGAAACTGTTTATTATGTGGATTGGTGGCACTGTTTCTCGCACATTACAAACCCAGTGGAGTTCCTTCCTCTCCCACTGAGATGGCAAGACATACAGGCCTGGTCTCCCCCGTCAGCTGCTTACTGCACTCCTTCCCAGGGAGCAGGGGCCAAAGCCTAACTACCAAGGCCACCTTGTAAGAGGTCTGGAAGAAGTCCAGAACGAGTTCCAGGTTATCAACTGTCTACTTGAAGAAAGCTGAGTACTACAGGGCTCGGCTCTCTGCAAGGCCAGAGACAGAAACCGAGCAGCAGCCTGAGGGACTCAGGCAGTAATGAAAGCTGGAGGCAAACAGAAGCGGCTCTTAGGAACGGGTGGTGAGGGTTAGCACGAGACTGGGGTCTAAACTGCTCTATTATAGTTGGCTTTTCACAGGAGAGGCCTTAGTTCAGTGAGTCTGAGTTTGAAGATTAGAATGATCCTGCTGGCCCCAGGAGCTCGTTAGTAGACTGAAGCAGCAGGACGGTCAAGGTCTCAGGCAGCTGGACATCCTCCTCCATCTGCCTCCCTCATCCTTAGTGTAGTTGCTTAATCAGCCTCTTTTCATGGGAAAGGGCCTTGTCCAGCTGGATCTTGGGGGTTTCAAAATAGCACCAATGAGCAAACTCATGGATTCTTGACACCAGTGTCATCTGAATTAACAAAGGACCCCATAGGAGTTAGACATGAGCTCATGAGTCATTCCACTCCACAGAAAGTTCATTATCATATTCTAGTCCAGGACAGAGTCTATCGTAAAGACAATCCTGTCAGGACTACAACCCCGTGAAACCCTCACCCCTGATACAACGCAGCACACAAAAATATCCAGGAATGGCGATGAAAAGTAAAACCATTCTGGTAAACACAATAGAAAGCCCTGATCACGTGAAAGAAAAATTCAAGAACTGACTCAGAATTTCTCATTTATTAAGACCTTAAATTAAAGAGAGAAGGAAAATATTTTAGGATGGAAAGAAAATCCTCAGGTATCTCTGATCTGGCCAATGGGTTCACTGTAACACTGTTTTACAAACTGCAGGTTGTGACTCATTAGTGGATTGTTAGATCTTTTTAAAAAAGGAAATGAAAGAGAAAAAAATACCAGAATACATTGCATGTAGAAAGGATATTACTTCGTGAGGGTTGTTTTAAGTAGTATTTCTAAGTATGAGTGTGTGATGATTTGCAATATGAACTGTACTTACTGTGGCTCACAACACAAAGTTTAAAATGGATTTCATAAAGGGTCAATTCCTATAGTTCCGTCCCAGGGCAGTTTTATATGCCATTCAAACATTGCTTCAGGTATGAGTTCACATGGATGTTCTGATTTTTTTTCTTTTTTTTTTTTTTTGAGAGAGTCTCATTCTGTCACCCGGGCTAAAGTGCCACAGAGTCTTATAGCAACCTCAAACTCCTGGGCTCAAATGATCCTCCTGCCTCAGCCTCTTGAGTAGCTGGGAATACAGGCCCACACCACCATACCCAACTAATTTTTTCTATTTTTAGTAGAGACGGGGTCTCGCTCTTGCTCAGGGCTCAGGCTGGTCTCAAACTCCTGAGCTCAAGAGGACCTCCTGCCTCAGCCTCTGTTACAGGCATGAGGCCACCGAGCCAGGCCGATGTTCTGCTTTTTGAAACAAGTTTTTCATGATTGAATATGAGAACCAGATTCCATCTCAGCTTTAACTGTCAGATCATTTGTTGAAACCAAAAATGTAATGTTCTACAAAGAAAGACTATTGACCGATATTTACTTGGCTGGTCTTAAAGATGTTATTTTGAACTTTTTTTTTTTTGCAATCATGGAATTGAATTGTCCCTTGGGGGAATAACATGATACTATTTCAAGTATCTTCAAAATCATGATAGAGACTACTAACGCCTGTATTTTCACCTACCATGACTACTATAGAAAACTGTAAAGATATGATATAACTGAAATAGGATCACTGCTCAAACTTAAATGCAATTTATGATAAAAGTAGATCTTTTGAGGACCCACTAGGCCAACTTTGGCACATTTAAAAATATCACCCGGGGCCAGGCGCAGTGGCTCATGCCTGGAATCCTAACACTCTGGGAGGCCGAGGCAGGAGGATTGCTCAAGGTCAGGAGTTCAAGACCAGCGTGAGCAAGAGTGAGACCCCCGTTTCTACTAAAAATAGAAAGAAATAAGCTGGACAACTAAAAATATATAGAAAAAATTAGCCAGGCATGGTGGCACATGCCTGTAGTCCCAGCTACTCAGGAGGCTGAGGCAGTAGGATTGCTTGAGCCCAGGAGTTTGAGGTTGCTGTGAGGTAGGCTGACACCATGGCACTCACTCTAGCCCGGGCAACAGAGTGAGACTCTGTCTCAAAAAAAAAAAAAAAAAAAAAAAAAAAAAAAAAAAAAAAAAAAAATATATATATATATATATATATATATATATATATATATCACCCAGCCTTTCAAAATTCTAAATGACCTAAAGGAACCCTGCATCCACCCTATATTCTACTGCCAGATTCTTCTCACATATTCTATTGTTGCTCATGACAACATACTAAAAGAACATAAATATCCACCTTAGGCAACACTCATAGTTCTCTGGTACAGACATTGAAAAGAGTAGAAACAGTAAAATAAACTTTTTATTAAATCTAATTCTGGAAATGGTACTGATTTCATGTATATATTAAGCTGGAAAAGTATGAACATTGAAATAACTAACATTTAAAACTTCATATTTTAATTCACCTCTTAATTGTAAGGAAAGGCACTACTTCAATAAACATTCCCAACTTACAGCCTACTTCTTATATTTAGTCTTACATTAAACTAGTATTATTAAATATAACTGCTGATCTGCCATCAGTTGAACAATTCAACTTCTTGGATGCTAGTTACTACTATCCACGGTCTCTGCTGGAGAGTGGTAAAGTCCTACACAACTGTAGTTCTATGAACTGATACCTACAAGGATCTATCTAAAATTAGTTTATTTTTTATTATTTTTAGGTATTAAAATCCTTCCATGTCAAGTATCTGCCTTTTAGCCATTTTACTAGCACAGTGTCTGGCATGTAATAGGTACCCCATGAATATTTGTTGAAGAATGATTGACAAAGGAATCAAAACTCACGACTCCTTTCATTTACCACACACTGTTTGGGCATGTTTGTTGAGCTTTGTTGAAGAAAGATGAACCAAGGCCAGAGGGGTAGGTAGGGCTAGAGAAGCAGGGTCTTATAAACTTCATCAGTCTGGACTGATATCTAAGAGGAATGGAGCGCTATCAGAGGGTGTTAAGCAAGGAACTAACTGATCTGCAGAGGTTTAAAAAGGTCACTCGGGGTCTTGTGTGCAGAATGGAATGGACGCATGCATGAGGTGAAGAAACATTGGTTAAAAGGCTACTGAGGGCCGGGCGCGGTGGCTCACGCCTGTAATCCTAGCACTCTGGAAAGCCGAGGCAGGCGGATCATTCTGAGCTCAGGAGTTCGAGACCAACCTGAGCAAGAGCAAGACCCCCG
This sequence comes from Indri indri, assembly GCA_004363605.1. Lineage (NCBI taxonomy): Eukaryota > Metazoa > Chordata > Mammalia > Primates > Indriidae > Indri > Indri indri. The sequence goes on from RJWJ010000058.1 coordinate 169,949, forward strand.
TCTCTACCAAAAATAGAACGAAATTAATTGGACAGCTAAAAATATATATAGAAAAAATTAGCCGGGCATGGTGGCGCATGCCTGTAGTCCCAGCTACTCGGGAGGCTGAGACAGTAGGATTGCTTGAGCCCAGGAGTTTGAGGTTGCTGTGGGGCATTCGCCCCAGGCAAGAGAATGAGACTCTGTCTCAAAAAAAAAAAAAAAAAAAAAAAAGGCTACTGAGATCCAAATAGGAGAAGATGGTGGTCTAAGCCAAGATAGTGCCAGAGGAGCTGGAGAGAACAGAACAGATTCAGCAGACATTTGTAAGGCTGAGCTGAAGGAACTGAGTGATTGTAAGAGGTGATCAGGAGAACAAGGTCCAAGAGTCTGGCAGAAACACTGGGGAGGAAAGTCACACCATCATAGGAGATTTAGCAAGAAGGAAGTCAATTTTAGATGTTAGATTTGGGGCATTTCTTATAAAAGATTCCAGCAAAGGTATGCTAGTGGCAATTTTAAATATAAGTCTGAAGCTCAAAAATGGATTAGGATTAAAATGTACTTTTTAAAATTTTAATCCTGATCAGTGTTTTATTTTCTGTAAGTCCTTGTCATACATATTGACAACTCAAGGTAATAAACTGGATATAGCTAAGACCAAAGGTTTATTTTCTCCTGACTCGCTCAGAGCTTGATATACTATTGCCGATTAGGAAAAAAAAAAAAAACAGCTGTAAAAGGTATTTATATTTTCTTCTGATATTTAAACACCGTTAATATTATCTTCAGCATTAGAGTTATTCAATGAATTAGGAAGAAAAATGTATAATATTGGCTGACTTTCTTCTCTGAAGTACATTTAGAAGACTGCCTCTATGGGTTCTATATGCAAGAGGAGCTTAAGTTAGAATAGGTATTTTTTCCAACATCCCAGCACTTAAGCTCATGCAGCAGTAAATCCTGAACTACAAGTGGCCCCTCTTCATATCTGTGATAGGAAGGTATTTAAAGAGACATTTGGTGAAGCAGCGTACAGACATAGTTGAGAAGGTGGGCTCTCAGGTCCGGTTCCCGCATTGTGTCTTACTTGTTATATTGAGAAATTTATTTTTAGCTCTTTGGCCTCAGTTGCCTCATCTGTAAAACAAATGATAATAGTACTTACCTCTCAGATTTATGACTATTACTTCTATAAAAGCACTTCAGAGCAGTGCCTGGCATATTGTTTGCACCCAATCAGTATCTATTATTATTAAATAATTCTGTGAAAGACTACATTTCTTTCTCTTAAACTCAACATTGCCACTGATGAAAAACCTTGGAAATAATTTCAGATTGGGTTTTCTAATCAGAACAGGATTTCATATTTAAGATAATGCTAGCCTTCTCTGAGAACTCTTAGGGGACCTGTAACAGTCATTATAGAGTGGAATCTTATTAGGCGGAGTAAGGAATGATGATAATCTTACTATGTGGACTGTCAAGAAAAGGATTTCCAGGTGACTAGGGGATTAGCGCCAGAGCAGCAAGAATTAATATCTGAAGTTTACTGAAAGAATAGTTCCACAGTTCTAACAGGCATGTCCCCATCAAAAATACGGAGAGATAAGAAGACTTAAAAATAAAAGTTTAAATTCAATTTAAATAGGGAGATTTATCATCATTTTCATATAATGAGAGCTGGTTAATCAGGACAAATTTTACTAAATGGACCTAACAGGGCCAAGGAAACAGTGACACGTGTACGGTAAACAACCTCACGAATATGAAAAGGCCACGCTTCCTTTTCACCAAAGAGACCACTCTGCTCCCAGAAAGTTCAGTTATGAATATGCTTGAAATAAGATGAAAGCTTTATCAAATCATGAAGCTATGACACACTTTTAAATTGGCAGTTAACATTCTTAAAAAAAATGGTTTAACAATGGTTATAAATGATGTACAGCTTAAAGTAAAACATACACACTATGCTTGATTACAAATTATATCCAGTCTTTACAAGTTGAATGCATACCATACTTTAATAATCAAGACAGTTCAGCTGTTTTTCTGGAGTAAGTTTCACACAGAGTTGACAACCCATACATAACAATATTGCTGAGATTTTAGTCACTTTCTATTTAGGGGTCCAAAATATATTATGTTCAGAAAATAACACTGTTTGTGAATGTCAACCAGATTTTGATTTATATTCCTTCAAAAACACATGCTGCAATTCCAATACCACAGACTCGAAAAACTGAGCACTTAGACATAACTCCCGTATCTTTCTTTAATTAAGGGTCATTGCCACACTTACAAGGTTTGAGGCAGTCATCTATGTTAGCGTGTGATTAATCAAAGAGTACACTTACTACCGTGAACTTGGGTCCTATGTCATAGGATTATTTTTGCCTTTCCCCCAAAGAATCACTTGCTCTTGAAGTAATAGGCTTTTTAAGGCACATTTTAACAAAAACTCATCATATAGCCAGCTTAAAAATGGAGGATCTACCTGGTTATAATAATATATATACCTAAGTAATGTGTGATTTATCAGATAGGCAAGTGTTTCTATCATAAGGATAAAATTTGTATTAGAAAACTGATTCTTTATTTGCTATTCAAAGAGAAACATTCTGTAAAAAATATTAGAGAATTAGATTTATAAGAATAACTCATAAGTGCCAGGCCTGTTGGCAAAGGTCCAACAGGGTATAGCTCTGGAAACCAGGGAACCCTGGGTGCCTAACTATCCAGGCTTCTGAGTAGGAAGCATGAGGAAGGGAGTTAGGGCACCGTAATGATTTTTAGAATTCTCCTTTTGAAATGCACGGACTCAAACCTTCAACCCCCATCAGTTACCATCTTAAATTTCAGTTATCAGCTTCGAAGGAATAGGACTTGGGGAGAGGGAGGAGAGAGGACAGAAAGAAGCCACTGATAGAAGTGGGAAAGGTTCAAGGACAAGTTGCTTTAGGGATTTATATATTTTGCTAGGACCAGCTTTGATATCCCTAGGAGGCTCTGCTTTAAATAAAATTATTTTCTAATGTCTTACAAACATCCTTCAGGGGCTAATAACCCTTGTGATGGACACAGAATTACCTACTTGGAATGATGTGCTGTAGGGGTAGATTTAGTTCTCTTAATTTCCTGCTAGTCTAAAGTAAACATTAACTGAAAGAATGTCACAGAAGCAATTACACAGTTAATTGTAATGCCTCCTCTGGCCATCCTTTTCCCACTTCCCACCATTAGGGGCTTTCATAATGGCTCTTCAGCCTTGCAGAGCACGCTGCTAGCGCATCGAGCTCTAGTTCAATCATAAGATGGGAAGAGGTGCAGTACACGGGCACGTTACCACAGATGAAAAAGAGACTTGGAGGTATTGAATAACAAATGACACTAACAGGATTAAGCTCCATGGTGGAAATCTGAGGTTTGCTCCATTCACTGAGGTCATGGAGCAATAAAAAACTGGTCCTAAACATTTTCACTGTAGCATGGCAACAGGCCATTTCACAGGTACCAGAATTGTACATATGTCACACAATCCAGAATTGTATATATATTTGTTAGTCTGCAGTTGCCAATCACATACATTTGGGACTTTTGGCCTCTAATGTTACTTTTGCCCTGGATGACAGGTACAGAAAATCCTTCAGAAATCCTGCAATTTAATGACATTCTGATTTCTCTCCAGTGATCGGCGCCATTTTGGAAATCTGGTCCCAAAATTTCTAAAGAATACAGTAAAAAGAAATAACCTCTCTGTATAAAGTGATTATGAAGATATGTGTTGAGGTAAACAGCTTCATAAAATCTGTTGAGCAGGGAAGAACAGCCACAGCTATAGAAATTTTTAGGTAATTCTGGTGCTTAATATATTCTACAAAACTCTTGTTTACACCCGTTATAAATAGGGGACAGTTTTTATTGCTCCTGGAGCTTATAGCCCCAATCTGTTCCAGCTCTACTGAAAAATGATGTTTCTCAACAATTGGTAGCAAAGATTCCCAAATTTACAAAAAGTCATTCCCAATGCATTGCTTTTTGATTAATTTCTGATTGCCATATAGATATGGACTGCAGTCCACATGTCCTTGACACCAAGTACAGAAAAAGCTTAGAAAAGTCATTTTATCAAAGTTCAGTTCAATGAGAAAAAAACATGAAAAAGTGCAAAATATGTACAGTTCCTGGCAGTTCTCAAATGGGAGTTTTCTGACTAAAGACCGTAAAAGTTTACATTTGTGTAATGAAAGTACAGTGGATTTCACTTCATTGTTAATATACAAGTTTTTGCTTCAAAGTGCTTACTTTATTTAAAAAAGAAAAGATCAAGAGGGTTGCAGGATTTTTTTTTTTTTTTTACAACAAATCCATGTTATGTGTCCCAATCTCCTTCTTCCTCTTCCTTTAGTGCAACATGGCGCAGCAGCCTCATCAAAAAGGTCTGATTTCAAAGACGTTCCTGAAACCTCACCTAGAGCAGCACTCTTGGGGTCCCATTAGGGGTGGCTCCTTTTTTCTTCTGCAGCCGATTCTGAACTTTTCGAGATTTCACTACTTTCATTCTCACCTCAAAAACTTCATGGATGGCCTTCCGAAAGCAATGAAAATTATAGTCAATAAGCCCTGGAGAAGAGAACAAAAATATTAGTAAATGTCATATAGAAATAATCTCCATCTTTCCATGTCAGCCATGGCCAGGACAAGCCAGCAGGGGGTGGCGGAGGAGCAGCCTTCACGTGAGGGCCACAGATGTCTCTGGGAGGTCTGCAGCTGGGCTTCAGGAACTGCAGGCAAAGTCTTGTGAAGGTAGGTTTTTCCTGAGGCAAGTTTCCACAGTATATACCACATTTTCAAAAGTATTGATGACCTAAAAGATGTGAAGAACCACTGAACTGTATATTTTTTACCTTTCAGAATTAAAGATTTCTTACAATTAAGATAAACCTGTAATGAAAAATTTTTCTCCCCAAAAGGGATTACTAAATTGACTCTGAGTAGAGGCAGACCCTGACTTGGGAATGTGGCTGAGATCTCAAAGCCACAGTATCAATCAATCAGTCTTTACTGAATGTCTATTATATTTAAACCATTCTCAGAACCCTAGGGAAGCAGTCTCCAGTAGTAACAGTCACCTCATGTCAAATCTAAGCTCAGAAATTTAACAACCAAAGACACTCTCAGCTTTTCAATATTAAAAAAGTTTTTTTTTTTTTTTGTTTAAAGACAGAGTCTCGCTTTGTTGCCCGGGCTAGAGTGAGTGCCGTGGCGTCAGCCTAGCTCACAGCAACCTCAAACTCCTGGGCTCAAGCAATCCTCCTGCCTCAGCCTCCCGAGTAGCTGGGACTACAGGCATGCGCCACCATGCCCGGTTAATTTTTTCTATGTATTTTTAGTCGTCCAGCTAATTTCTTTCTATTTTTAGTAGAGACGGGGTCTCGCTCTTGCTCAGGCTGGTCTCAAACTCCTGAGCTCAAACAATCCACCCGCCTCAGCCTCCCAGAGTGCTAGGGTTACAGGCGTGAGCCACCGCGCCCGGCCTAAATAAGTTTTAAGTGGAGAAATAGTAGGGGAGAATCTTCTTGTGTTTTCAGAAATAAATCAGTGGCACAAAAATATAATAGAATAAAAGATAATCTAAAATCTTGAGGAATGCATCTTTCATCATTACAATTAATTTATAAAAGTCTTGAGAACAACATTATGTTTATACCAATTAGGATGAAGTGGTTGGTTCTATTTACTGAATTTATTAAAATAACTAGCCCAACAATTATTTCCATCTGTCAGGTGATACATCCAGAGCCCCACCCAAAGAAAGAATTGGGATTCCAGCCAACCATGAAATTCTTCAACTGCAACGGGGGCTGGGGGAGTGGCCACGGTCTCAGCTTCCCGGAGCAGGAAAGCCTCTGAGTAGTGCCCTCTGCTGCTTCTGCAGAGACAGTGAACCACAAGCACAGTGAAACTAGGAGATGATTTCCTCAAGAAAACGATCAATGAGGCAATCAAGAGGGAAAGTAATCAGATACAAAGAAGAAACAAAAAGATGATTTTACTTAGTGGGAATTTGAATACAAGGTGTGAGAACAACCTCAAATTCTTTGCTTATATGCACAACAAACTGCCTTAGAAAGAAAGCTTAAAGAAATTTGGCTCAGTGAGAAGGTTGCAATTAATTACTCAACTTGGGGCCGGGCTTATGCCACCCTAGCAGACTGGGAGGCTACAGTGTGAGGATCGCTTGAGCTCAGGAATTCGAGACCAGCCTGAGGAAAAGCAAGACCCCATCTCTACTAAAAATAGAAAAAATTAGCTGGGTGTGGTAGTGCACACCCTGTAGTCCCAGCTACTTGGGAGAATGAGGCAGGAGGATGGCCTGAGCCCAGGAGTCTGAGGTTGCTGTGAGCTAGGTGGCACTCTAGCCAGGGCAACACAGTGAGACTCTGTCTCAAAAAAAAAAAAAAAAAAAAACAAACCTCAACTGGGCAGATTTCAGAGACATGCTATTGATAGTTCTTGACAAAACTTACTTATATCTTTGTGCATTTCAAAATTTAACAGTAATTTTGCTGTGTTTGGGTTTTAAACGTAAAAAAGCAAAGTTCACAACTGAGGTTTTTAAAGGAAGCAAACATTCAGAAGTGTTTGTTATTTCAACCCTTTCATTAAAGGCAGTTGAGAATGCAAGGACAGAGACATGAACAAAACAGACATTATCTTCACCCACCCCCCACACCCCCAAGTTAGTATGATCCCACATCGTTCTTTAATTTAGAGGTCATCAATCCTAGCTGCACATTAAAAACACACAGGTAATTTTTAAAAAATTATTTCCAGGCACATCTCCCATGAATTCTATTTTAACTGTTTGGAGGGGGACACAGATATCCACATTTTTTAACTACTCTCCTTCCTGGGGTGCCTATAATGTGTGTGATTTCAATCCTCTCTTTTCTGCCAAAGCAGTCCTGGGGAGCATTAATGAAAACACAGGAGGAGACCAACAGGAGGAAAAGATAATCAAGTGCAGATTATCAGCACCAACAGGACGCAATAACACTTGAGATAAAGCACCAACAAACAAATCAGACTACTCCATGCATTTATAAGCACTAAGTTCTCTTTAAAGATAACTGCATGATAGCTAGGGTGATCAACTCATCCATTTTCCTGGGACTTTCCCAGTTTTAGCACTGAAGATATCCTGTCCCAGGCACCCCTCAATCCCAGGCAAATGGAGATGGTTGGTTACCCTAAAAGGCACACAAGTTAAACATGAAGTCTGCCCACTTGCTTATATTTGTTAGTTAGAACATTAAAACTAATACCCAGTTTTCTAGTCAGTTTAAAACTCTACAAAATCTGCCTATCCTCAGAGATAATCCCACCTAGGTGGTTTAGGAATAATTTACCAAAGATCCACATGATAAATTCCTGCTTAAATTTAGTTCCATAACTACCATAGATGAATGTTAAAATTAGTGGGCAACAGTTTAAGGAGAAACAGGAATTGCACCGTTTGAAAGTATTTATTAACTATAGGAACTTTACAGTAGAAAAACATAGCAGACACTACCTTAATTAGATTAAGCTTAGCATCCCTGCTAATAAGACATATCAATGAACCACTTTATATGAGCACTGAGAAGGACTCAATATCATTTCTCCATGGTATTTCTGCCACAGTGCATAATCTCATTCCAACTGTGTGAAAACATCAGACAAACTCAATTTGAGGGACATTCCACAAAATAATTGATCAGTACTCTTCAAAAGTGTCAAGGACATGAGAGATAAACTGTCACAGACTGGAGGAGACTAGGAGAAATAAAAACTAAATCAAGTCAGGGATCCTGGGACAGAAAAAGAGCATTTGTGGGAAAACTGGTGAAATATGAATAAGGTCTGTAGTTTAATAGTATTATGCCAATGTTAACTCCCTGGTTTTGATAACTGAACTATATATAGTACATAAGATGTTAACATTATGGGAAGCTGGGTGAAGAATATATAAAAACTATGTACTGTTCTTGCAATTTTTCTGTTAAGTTTAAAATCAGTTCAAAATAAATAAGCTCTCCAGGTTTACCCTAACGTTTCCTCGATTTAAGGACCTGCTGCCATCCTACATGGTTTTGGGGCTGTAGCTGCATTACTTTTATTTTCCTTAGCTTCCAAAATCAACGTGAAATATTAATCACCAATAAATTTGAGAAATATCTTTAACCAAAGAAATATATGTATAATGGTTACACACACACACCTGGCTCTGCATAAAGAGAAGCTCAGCAATCTTCAACCCTGACTGCCATAAACTGGTGGTCTGATCTTGAGACAAAATCACTTACATTTTCTAGACCTGAGTAAAATCATCTGTAAAATGAGAATGAAACTGGCCAGGTACAGTGGCTCACATCTGTAATCCTAGCACTCTGGGAGGCCAATGTGGGGGGATCGCTTGAGCTCAGGAGTTTGAGACCAGCCTGAGCAAGACCCCATCTCTACTAAACAGAAAAATTAGCTGGGCATGGTGTTGCGTGACTGTAGTCCCAGCTACTCGGGAGGCTGAGGCAGGCGGATGGCCTGAGCCCATGAGTTTGAGGTTGCTATGAGCTAGGGTGATGCCACTGTACTCTAGCCCGGGTTACAGAGCAAGACTCTGTCTCAAAAAAATAAATAAATAAAATGAAATAAAATAAATTACTAATACCCAGTATTGACAAGAATATAACAAAATGGACACACTCATATTCTCTTAGTAGCACAAACTCAAAAAAATCTTTCTGAAGGACATTTTGGTAATATGCATTAAAAGTCACCAAAATGTGCCAATCTTTTTTTTTTTTTTTTTTTTTTTGAGACAGAGTCTTGCTCTGTTGCTCAGGTTAGAGTGCCGTGGTGTCAGCCTAGCTCACAGCAACCTCAAACTCATGGGCTCAAGCGATCCTTCTGCCTCAGCCTCCCGAGTAGCTGGGACTATAGGCATGCGCCACCATGCCCGGCTAATTTTTTTTTATATATATATTTTTAGATGTCCAGATCATTTCTTTCTATTTTTTAGTAGAGACAGGGTCTCACTCTTGCTCAGGCTGGTCTCGAACTCTCGACCTTGAGCGATCCACCAACCTCGGCCTCTCAGAGTGCTAGGATTACAGGCGTGAGCCACTGCACCCGGCCATGCCAATCCTTTTGATCTAAAGGATTCCACTTGAAATTTTTCCTGAGGAAATAACTGAAGCTGTACACAAATATTTACTGCAAAGGTCATCACAGTATTATTTGTAACATCAAAATTTAGAAATATAAATGTCTAACAAAAGAATCAAACACAATCATTAAAATGATGTGGTTAAAAAAAGACAGTGAGCTAGAAAGATATTTGTAATAATTTAAGTAAACGTTATAAAGTAGTATTTATCATACAATCTTATAGTTCTTTTAAAAAGTACATATGTACATGCAGGAAAAAGGCTGGGAAGTTATTCAGGAAATGTTAAGTGTGGTTAATCTGAGTGAAGCTTATCAATAATTATTATTTTTGCTTACTTCTAAATTTTCTAAATTAATCAATTAATTTTGTGATAAAAAGAAATAAAATCTAAATTATGGCCAATGAATTAGGAAAATCTCATGATATAAATACAAGAAAACAACAGGATATAAAACTATATAGATAATATGGCTCCAGTTTTATTTGTGGGAAGGAAAAAAGGGATGAAGGAAGGGAGAAAAGGAAGGAAAGGGCCAGGCGCGGTGGCTCACACCTGTAATCCTAGCACTCTGGGAGGCCGAGGCGGGCGGATCGTTTGAGCTCAGGAGTTCGAGACCAGACTGAGCAAGAGCGAGACCCTCTCTCCACTAAACATAGAAAGAAATTGGCCAAACAACTAAAAACGGAAAAAATTAGCCGGGCATGGTGGCGCATGCCTGTAGTCCCAGCTACTCAGGAGACTGAGGCAGGAGGATCACTTGAGCCCAGGAGTTTGAGGTTGCTGTGAGCTAGGCTGACGCCACAGCACTCTAGCCCAGGCAACCAGAGTGAGACTCTGTTTCAAAAAAAAAAAAAAAAAAGAAAAGAAAAAGAAAAGGAAGGAAAGAAGGAGGGAGGGAGAAAATTTCAGACATTTAACATCGGATCAGCTCTAGATGGTGAAATGAGTAGTTTTATTTTGTTCTTCATATTTTCTTAAATTTTCAAAGCATTTTTATAATGAACATGTATTGGAGAAAAATGCTATTTCAGTAAATGTTACTATTGCCACTTTTTTGGGAATTTTTTTTACCCAACAAATTAGTAAACCATACACTAATTACTAACAAAAATCCAAAAATCCCTAGCCACATCTTTTTCACACGGCCCACTTGAGAAGAGGCTTCCAGCATAGCCGTTAAACTCATAGTTGGTGTCGTTCAGATCCTCATCGTCATCGTCAGCAGCCTGATTTTTCTTCATCTGGTCCCCGACGGTTCTCTTGCCTGGCGGTGCATGGCGATCATCCACAGGGTCATTCGCATCCCGGGCGGGCCCGATGTCTGACCGAGTGGTAAAGCCAGTGGCCCCCCGGCCCAGCCCCGGCACATAGCCAAGAGGCGCGGGCATGCCCAGGAACGGCTTCTTCTTGTTCATGGCAGCGATGACGACCAAGGCTAGGAAGGGAAGGAACCAGGACGTGGCGGAGCGTACCCCAGTTTAGATGGTGGGGGGCGGAGAGGGACGAGGTTAATTGCTTTTATTTCAAAATAAAACTGAATTTGGTCCTAAAAAGACACTTGGTGAACTTATTAAGGGTATTCATGTCTTCCCTTTTCAGAATCATGATACCATCCCTGTGTTTTGAAGACTTACGAATATTTGAGGGCTGAAAAGAAGTCAAATACCATCTAGCTTTAATGTCGTGTAAGTATTGCTGTCCCTTCTTTATATGAGGAGAACGAACGGTCACATGGTCACCTAAGACCTTCTAGAGGTGTGTACCAGTGTGGGGCAGGGCCTCTGCCTTTCATATAGTCTGGGGAGACTCTCCCTGGTGAGAGACTCCACAGCCTGGCAATGATGCAGCAGCCAGCTTCGCTGACAGAGAAGCTAAGGCCCCTGGAAGGCATCGGGTTCCAGTTCCACCACACTGCGGTCACGGCTGCACCACTAGAGGGCGGGCTGGCTCACTGACCCAGAAGTCACCTCTGGCCCACCTCAGGCTGCCAGCCAAGGGGGCCTGTGACTAACGTCTACAAGTCTCAAGGGACATGCTGTTGTCCACTCACATTCAACAAACAATAAATGCAGTATCGGTCTGAATTGAAACGCCTCTTTTAAATCATATCAAAATATTACCTTTTCTTTCAAAGCTTTCCTCTCTGACAAAGCAAACGAGAGCCAGGAACTTTGTCACCTCTTTTAAATAAAGAACTGTTGTATTATTCAGCTTTATAATGGCTGTTGATTCCTTGTCATAGGGGGTTCCTGCTCCATCTTCTTTGAGACTACATGGGGACAGAAACCAAAATGTATTTGACCATTGAGAAAGAACTACAAATTGTAAGCCACTGACAGAGACCAGCTTTAACACACAAAAAATGATAATCATGGTAAGTCGTTTACACTTGCAGTGCCTTTCAGCAAAAGATCTCGGAAACACACAGTCACAAGAACATACACAGTCCACGACAGTCACTTTCCTACTGACACAGCGAGTGCCTATTGCAGCAGGTGGACAACTTTCCAGGGACCTGAGGAAGAAAGGTGAGGGATGGAGGTTAGCTCTTTCCCCGTCCTTGGCCAAGCGCTTCTCATTTTCTCATGATAGAATAATAGCCAGGCTGTCAAAAGCATGGTCTGATGAAAGACCAAGAAGGCTGAAGAACTACTGCAAATTAAAGGAGTCTAAAGAGACATGAGACCAAATGCTGGACTGGACCCTGGATCAGGGAAAAAACCTGCTATAAAAGATAGAATTATGACCATTGGTAAAATCTGAATATAGTCCATATATTAAGTGATAATGTAGCCATGCTAAATTGGATAATTAAACTGTGGTCCTATAAAAGAACGTCCTTGTTCTTAACAGATACCTGCTCGAGTAGTTAGGATCAAAGCATCATGTTGTCTACAATTTACTCTCTAATGGGTCACTAAAAACAAAGAGATGAACAGTATGTATTAGAAAAAGAGAGATTCAGCAAACTGGTAAAATTGGTGAATCCCAAGGAAGAGTATATAAAAGTTCTCTGTACCACTCTTGCACATTTTCTGTATGTTTGAAACTTTTTCAAAATAAAGAGTTAATATGTTGGTCTACTTAAGAAAAGTGTGGTCTGTAGACACAAATGACTTAGGTTTGAATCTCAGCTCTTATTTAATACATGAGCTTGGCCAAGTTGAGCAAGTTCTTTGAGCCTCAATTTCCTCATCTGTATACTAACAGTAATTACTTCAAAGTTTCCTAATAGAGATTAAATGAAATAATGCATATATAGCACTAAGCGTAATATGGAGAACATAAAATACACAATGATAATTGCTATTATTATGGCTTTAGTGATCAAAACTGGACCCTCTGAAGATATCATTGTAATGAAAGAATTATGAATCCTTATAGGCAAAAATATTTCCCTATACCTTATCTGAAACTGTATATAAATTTTGATTTATTTTTACTCCCTAAATGTATGACTAATTGACCAGAAATTTAACTTAATTGGAATTGTGCTAAACCTCATTATTTTCACATAAGAGCTAGCATTTATTAAGCATTTACTATGTGACATGTACCATTCTTAGTTCTTACCATGCATTACCCACCATCTGCCATAAGAATCCCCTAAGCTAGGTATTGAGGAAACTGAGGCTGGGCAAAAACAAGATAACTTGGTCCAAGCTGATGACAGGGATAGAGCCAGGACCTCAAATCTAGATCTAATTTCAAAGTTAATGCTTTAGTCTCATAAATACACAAGGGGGTAGGGGACACGCCAGATTTAATGAAAAGCCTGAATTGTAGGGTATTTTAAGGGAAATACAGGTTTTCAGTTTTGAGAGTATTTTAAACTGCCATATACATAGCTACTTAAAAGTAAATTGTAGAAGTTATTTTTCTTAAAGAAAAGGATTCAACTCACTATAACCTATCAAAATATAAAAGAAAAATCTTTTAAGTCTTGGACCTCAAATGTTAAAGATGATTTGACAGGATCCTTAACTTCCATTGTATTGTTTTTAGCTGTTTTTTAAGACTGAATTTCTCTTGCTTATAAAGCAATGCTCCGAGAACAAAAAACTGAAACATTTAAAATTTTCTACCCAATGAAGAAAACGTCTTTAAAATTTCCAAGTAAAGATAATACTATGTAGATACTAAAGATTGTGTTTATTAACAGCATTATAACATAGGAAAATTCTTAGGTGATCATGTTAAAAGAAAAAAGCAGGATATAAAATTATATATAAAGTGATTTCATTATTCTAAAAATTACATATAGAAATAAAAATAAAATATATAAAAATGTAAATAGTGACTGTCTCTAGGTGGTGAGATTATGAGCTATTTTAATTTTATTCTTTATACTTGTATGTATTTTCTACAATGAAAATGTATTACTTTCATAACCAGAAAAAAACTAAACAAAAATATCAGAAAAACAAAAAAGACCCCCCCCAAAACGAGTAGAAATTGGTGAGGTTTTGCAACTATAAAAACTTGTTCTACTACTCGAGTTTTCATGTCTAAGTAATGAAAACACAAGAGGAAACATATTTTAAAGTGTGTGTTGGGGGGAGGGCGGTGTTATGTGAAGAGCTGCCGAAGGGCAGGAGGGGCAGAACCTCAGCTAAGAGGTTCCTGAGACACCAGGTCACCTGCTTTGCACTGGTCTCCACGGGGCAGCTGGTAAAGGGCAGGGAGACCTCCGGTTACAGGGCCACCTGCAACCTCACGGCATAAGAGGTCCCCAGGCTCCACGTACATCCCCACCCCGCCTCCTGCCACTGCTCCAGCAAACAATCTGAAGAAATCCCAGAGCCCGCAAACCATTTGTGACCCAGGCTGGTTCTGACTGAATCCTGCAGGTTTTCGTGAACATTGCACTCCACCACAGAAAAACAATCTGCCGGCAAAGCCCAGCTTCCTCCTCCCACCCCCCCATGTTTGTTTTAGCTGGGTAAAAGTAACTCTGATTAACATCATTTACATGAACAACTCACCACTTACATCTAATTACCATATGGCACAATAATGATCATGCATATCGTTAAATATGTGCCAGATTAATTGTGTTGCTCATTGTACTTGATTACCACAGCAATCTAGACTGTAATCAGCATACATTCAGCTTCCATGCCTATTTCAAGGTCATCCACTTATGGTTGCAAAATAATAGAATACTGCAGGGCAGTAATCTTGGGCAACAAGGTCTATGTCTAAAGCCAGATGGCAGTGTTTAATAATAACAATAATAATAAATTATGACAGCTACATTTATCCAGGGTCTACCAGGTGAAGGCACATTATGAGCCTAATGATATTCACCCTCACTACAATCTTATGAGGTATCACTTTCCCTATTTCATAATGAAAGGGAGTGTGTGTGTGTGTGTGTGTGTGTGTGTGTGTGTGTGTGTGTGTAACAGAGTTAACAGAGAGAATCTGAACTGAGCGGGAAAAGGACTTTCAGACAGAAGAGAGAAACAGTGAGACCGAGACTCTCACCGAAGCTGACATGGGGCGGGGGGAGTGTCAAGCCGTGTGAGGCAAGTGACAGGCAGTGAGTAAAGAGGAAGATGAACAAAAGCTTTACCTCATCAAAGAATAGATGAGGATGTAACATACAATATAAACAAACAGCAACACCTTGACATCTTCGTAAGAGAGACAAACAACTAGTTCACACCCATTCGCTCTGTACCACACCTGTTCAGCAAATTTATAATTATGTAGAATCGTTTGTCTGGTAACATAATCACCTCTCCCCATTCCCTGTTTATTTTATATTATTTTAAGTAAATAGGAAGTTCTGTTTTCTAAGAATATAAAACTACAATAATACGTAATGAGCACATAATGTTGTTTGCTTAGTTTTATAATTCTCTGTTGTCCATAAGATAATCAAAAATATATTTTAAAAAACCAGCAGTTATTTCCCATAACAAAGAGGGAAATAGAAATGTTGTTAGTATGAGATATTTATTTAGAGTTCAAGGATCTATCAGTCTCTCCCAAGTATATAAAACATCATGATATGTTGACAGATTTTTCAACAGAGGATAGGGAATCAGATCTGGGTTTGAACTCTAGTACTGCTCCTTATTGACAATGAGTGGGGGGTTAGAAACTTAATCACTCTGAACCTTAGTTTCCCCATCTGTAAAGTGAGCACAGTTCAGCTGACCCTTGAATAACTGGGGTTTAAACTGCAAGGGTCCACTTATATGCAGATTTCCTTCTGCCTCTGCCATTCCTGAGACAGGAAGACCAACCCTTCCTCTTCCGCAGCCTACTCAGTGTGAAGATGACAAGCATGAAGACCTTTATGATGATCCATTTCCACTTAATGAATAGGAAATATATCTTCTCTTCTTTATGACTTTTTTAATAATATTTTCTTTTCTCTAGATTACTTTATCGTAAGAATACAGTATATAATACATATAAAATATTTATTAATCAACTGTTCGTGCTATCAGTAAGGCTTCTAGTCAACAGTAAGTTATTAGAAGTTACATTTTTGGAGAATCAAAAGTTACATGCAGCTTTTCAACTGCACAGAGGGTCGACGCTCCTAACTCCCTACTTTATTCAAGGGTCAACTGTAGTTCCTGCCTCATGAAATAGTTGAGAATTAAATTACATGATGCAGGCAATAAGATTATTAGCAAAATGCCAGGCATTTGCTCAATAATTGTTATTATTATTGCATGCTAAATGACATATTTATTTGTAGATCTCAGTGATTTAAAAAGTCAAAAAAAGTAAATGCAAAATGCCTCAAAAATTATGAAAAAAAGGAATGGCTTGATTGCGGTCTTTTAAGAATGTTTTACGGCTGGGAGACATGGCTCACGCATGTAATCCCAGTACTTTGGGAGGCCAAGGCGGGAATATCGCTTGAGGTCAGGTGTTCAAGACCAGTCCAGGCAACATAGCAAGACCCTGTCTCTACAAAAAAATAATTAAAAAATTAGCCAGGTGTGGTGGTGCGTGCCTGTAGTCCCAGCTACTCGGGAGACTGAAGTAGGAGGATCACTTGAGCCCAGGAGGTCAAGGTTGCAGTGAGTTATGTTAGCACCACTGTACTCCAGCCTGGGCAACAGAGTAAGACCCTGTCTCAAAAAACAAAAAAAACCCAAAACCAATGTTTTACTTACCCATAAATACAAGAGATGTCAATAACCACATCTATCATATCACAGCAGAGCTCATAGGTTTGCATATCCACTGGAGTACTATCAGTTGCAATATAAATTTTACTGACCACATCAAATAGAAATGCCTTTTCAATTCCAGAATTCTGAAACAAAAAGAAAATGCTTCTTTAAAGTGACAGCTCATTTCAGACATTATTACATAAAATTATATGCCATCCTCAATGTAAAATATGAATGAACAAAAATTAATAAAAATTTAAGTTGCAGCATTTTATTATGATTTAAACTTCATTGTCATAAACTTCTTCATAATGGACTTGCATAAGAAATGAAACGTAGAATTATCACAAATTATTTATTTTAGGTAAGCAAATTGGGCAGTACTTCCTAACTCTTACAGATATACCTGCAGTTAGGAAAAGGCCAAGTAAAAACACTAATTTTACTGACTGTAAATTAAAAAATAAATTTTGACAATCTAAACAAACAAACTCACCAAAATTGTGCAGTGACAGAATAAATCTGAGTACAACCAACAGGTCTGCCTCAATTCAACTCTACAGAGCCTGCCTGGGATTGGTGGTTTATAGGACTTATTCAGTGTATCATTAACAAAGTGTGAAACATATAAAAAGCTACCCAACACCAGTGCAGTAGCTCATGTCTGTAATTCTAGCACTCTGGGAGGCCCAGGTGGGAAGACTGCTTGAGGTCAGGAGTTTTGAGACTAGCCTGAGCAAGAGCAAGACCCTGTCTCTACTAAAAACAGAAAAAATTAGCCAGGCATGGCAGTTGATAAGTGACCCCACCTACTCCAGAAGCTGAGGCAATGAGGACTGTTTGAGCTAAGGAGTTTGAGGTTGCAGTGAGCTATGATGATGTCACTTCATTCTAGCCCAGGCAACAGAGCGAGTCACTGTCTCCAAAAAAAAAAAAAAAAAAATACAAAAAACAAACAAACAAAAAACTATTCATTCAACAGTGTATATCTTATCACCAAAACCAAGTTTTACGCTCCTTACCACTGGTAAGGCTCTATTAATATTGAATGATTACCCAAAATGTAAATAAACATTCCAACTATACCAGTGAAGTACAGGAGTCTATCTGGGAAGTTAAATTTTAAAGGATCAAAAACAATCCTAGGAGTAGTACGTGCCTATGGTCACAGCAACTTGGGAGACTGAGGCAGGAGGATTGCTTGAGCCCAGGAGTTTTAATCTAGCCTGCGCAACATAGCGAGACCCCATCTTAAAACTAAATAATTAAGTAAAATAGTATATAGGAGTAGTCTTCAAAAGTAATGCTTAAATGACCTTGAAATGCTGTGGGAGCAAGCAGAAATAAGATCTTTTTCACTCTGGCGATACTGTTTTCAAATTTTATAAGTGACTCAAACAGAAGTATATTATTTACTTACTGAGATAAAGATGTTCAGCAAATTCTCCAGAGTTGGGAGCTGTGGAATCAGTTTCTGAACCACTTTGCTAAAAGCTTCAAATATTGAATGATCATATATGCTTGTCAGATAAAAGCTGAAAGAGGAAACAGTATTTCATCACATTTTCCCTTTGACTAAGGAATAGACCAGTAATCTGCCTTCTGTATCTATAGTTCTAACACACACATTCCAGCCCCCCTCAGAATTGACAATGACCTCAATCAAAAACGAGCATATCTTAATGAGCCACTCCTCCCCACATTCCAAAAAGCCACAATTGTGTCTACTCTCACCTGTTGACTGGCAAGCTTAAAAGTGCAGCAGTAGGTGCCTATCCCAGCTTCCTGACAGTCTGCCAGAGAATCCACATCAGATCATCTTTATGCAAGTTTCTTAGGTTGTCCAATTAGTAACTGTTATATTACTGATATTAAAGCATCTAATATTTTTCATTTTCCAGTTTACAAAATGAATGATACATGTACTACCCCACAAAAATGAGGCAAAGTTGTTTTTCTTTATGAGTATTTGTTTGGATTGTTTTCAGACTACTCCTTTACTTATAATTACAGATAATGTCATATTTACCAAGAACTGTAAACTTCTGCATCAACTTATTTCCTGAATTATATTGATGGGTTTTATGTTATGTGTTTTCATATGGGGGGCAACCTTAGCTTTGACCATTTGTTAAAAAACAGTGCTTTCACTGATGATTAGAATGAACACTTGCAAAGCTCATTTTCCCCAAATCCTATCCCAGTGTCTATAGCATAAAACAGGGTAAACAAGGTAAATCAATGCTCATGCCAAGCCAACTGTGGTGACTCTGGACCCCAAACCTGCTTTTTTCCATCCTTGACTGGGATCCCTAAGGGGTTTCTGTTCTCACCTGAGGTGAATTTTTTCTAATCCAGCATCTGCAAGGTCATCGTTTGCCCTCTGGTGAATATCTCTTTGGGTTTCAATTTTGTGGTCATCTGACAGACCATCCACTTTATGAATAAACACCTCGAAGTTGATGTCGGTATTCACTTTGTAGGCCCTGGTCACCGTGAGGTGCAGCCTGGCCAGGGCTTCCATGTAATCGTCCTAGGATCAAAGGCAATGCCTGTGAGAGGAGGCTGCTTTGCTTTCTGAACCTTCCACACACACTCTTCATCTGGAAGCAATGTGGCTATAACTCCTCAAAATATTTTACAAAGGCTCCCCAAAAAGTGCTGGCTTCCTAGAATTCAAGTTTGAAAACTTAGCTTTTGTTAACAAACAGAAGAAAAAGAAAGGCTAAAAAAATGCAGCTGATTTAGGCAGTTATGATTTAGGCCGATAAAAGTCACAAAGATCAGAGTTGTATTATAGTTTCAGGAAGAGAAAAGACCCCATGCCAATGACCCCACCCCAGGATCTTGCCTGGAATACTACTCTTCCCAGCTTTTTGGTCTCTTGTGAACTGTAATGAACAATTAGAGATGGAGAAATGATACGGGTCACAGGGAGGATGGGGAAGGAGCTGGGGGAACGGTTTTAAGAACCACTGGTCCAAGATACTGGCGTGGAGGCAGAGAGAAAGGAACACTCATACACTGTTGGTGGGACTGCAAACTAGTACAATCTCTATGGAAAGTAGTAGAAGATACCACAAAGAACTAAAAGTAGACCTACCATTTGATCCAGCAATACCACTACTGGGTATTTATCCAAAGGAAAAAAAGACATTTTATAAAAAAGACACTTGCACTTGAATGTTTATTGTAGCACAATTCACAATCGCAAAGATGTGGAATCAACCTAAGTGCCCATCAATGCATGAGTGGATTAATAAAATGTGGTATATGTATACCATGGAGTACTACTCAGCCGTAAAAAAGATGGTGAACTAATACCTTTTGTAACAACCTAGATAGAACTGGAGACCATTATTCTAAGTGAAGTATTCTGAGAATGGAAAAACAAACACCACACGTACCCTCTATTAAACTGGAACTAATCGATCAACACTTATGGGCACATATGGAAGTAAAACAACGTAAATCAAGCAGGTGGGGGCCGGAGGGGGATGGGAAAAATCACAACGGAGGGGTACAATGCACACTATCTGGTGATGGTCACACTTATAGCTTTGACTTAAACCGTACAAAAGCAATTCATGTAGCCAAAACATTTGTACCCCCGTAAATATACTTAAATTAAAAAAAAAAAAAAAAAAAAAGAACCACTGGTCCAAAGCAGAAGTCCAAAAACCACAGCCCACAGGCCCAGTGCCTATTTTTTTAAAGTTACACTGGAGCACAGCCATGCTGTTTGTTTACATATTGTCTAAGGCTGCTTTCCTGCTACAATGGCAGAGCTGAGCAGTTTTCCTCTGTGGAAACTCCTCAGAGACAGTACAGTTCTTCAAAGCCTAAGATGTTTACTTTCTGGCCATTTACAAAAAAAGATTGCTGATCCCTGGTCTGGAGTACTTGCCCCAAAGAACACAATGCTATTTTTTTTTTTTTTTTTTTTTTTTTGAGAGCTAGGGTCTCACTATGTTGCTCAGGCTGGTTTTGAACTACCAGCCTCAAGCAATCCTCCCTCCTCAGCCTCCCAAAGTGCTGGAATTACAGGTATGAGCCACCATACCCGACCCGCAATACTATTTGTTTTTCCTTCTCTCACCTATATAATAATATAATGAACATCTGTGTATCCATCTCTCTGTTTAAGAAATAAAATGTCTACACCAAAGCTCTCTGTGTTTCTCCCCATCCTCCCAGCCCAGCCCAGCCCTCTACCCTCCCAGCCTCCAGAGGCAGCCACTATCCGGAGTTTAGAGTTTATTCCCACTCATCTCTTCATACATTACTACATGCATACATATATTTTCAAACAACACACAGAATTCATTTACATTGTTTAAAAATCTACAGAAATACCAACTGGTATGTATATTGCAGTTTGCTTTTTTCCTTCAACATTCTGTCAGTGAGATTCACCTATGTTGAATGTTACATAGTGTGGAAGTCTAGTGCATTAATTCCTTTTAATGGCTCTATAAAATTTCATTTT
>RJWJ010000058.1:190873-236222 GCA_004363605.1 Indri indri
GGGCGGATCGTTCTGAGCTCAGGAGTTCGAGACCAGCCTGAGCAAGAGCGAGACCCCATCTCTACCAAAAATAGAAAGAAAATTAATTGGACAGCTAAAAATATATAGAAAAAATTAGCCGGGCATGGTGGCGCATGCCTGTAGTCCCAGCCAGTCGGGAGGCCGAGACAGTAGGATTGCTCGAGCCCAGGAGTTCGAGTTCGAGGTTGCTGTGAGCTAGGCTGACGCCACGGCACTCGCCCCAGGCAAGAGAGTGAGACTCTGTCTCAAAAAAAAAAAAAAAAAAAAAAAATTTCATTTTATGGATGGTCTATAATTCATCATGTATTTGCTTGTTGATGGACATTCCAAATGTTTCCAAGTATGTGTACGTACGATAATGTGAACAGCCTCATGTACACAGGGCTCGCCCTGAAGGCTGACTTGTCGGGTCACAGGTAGCAGCGCCTGAACGTGCCCGCATGGCGTAACGGCGCCTAATGCTGCAGACTCTCACCAGCACTCGGCGCTGTCAGATCTCGACTATTGCCAATCGGAAGGGTGTGAGCAGGTCTTGTTTTCATAGCAGAAAAAGGAAAGCTATCTGTAGGACAGAATTTAAGGAACTTTTCATCCCCACTTACAACTCTGAACCTGGAAAACACAGAACGCCAATATAATGGGGATGTTTTCTGGCATTCTTCTATTCTCCAAACTCAATCAATAAAAATGTCTCCCTAGTCTCCAGATAAATCAAAATATTAAATACGTTAATTAGAAACTATGAAGAGAGAAAAATAACAGAGTCCTTCTCCTTTATATTCTCAAGAGGTATTTAAAATAAAAGGCAAATATTGGACATCGGGTCAGTAGATTAAGCATTAAACAAAAACTAAAGTTATTACTGCACAGTTCCACATGCATGAAGTTCTAGAAAAGGTAAACTAATCTACAAGTAACGGAAAGCGTAACAGTGGCTGCCAAGGGCTGTTTTGGGGGACTGTCTGAGGAGGGGTATAGGGCAGCTTTGGGGAGGCAGAAATATTCTAAATCTTGAATGAGAGGTGGTTACATGGTGTACGCATCTGTCAAACCCATTGGACTGTGCACTTAAAATGAGTGCATGTTATTGCATGTAAATTATACCTCAAAAAAAGTGTTATCGCTTATGTCTTTAAGCAAAGAAGGGAGTTAAGGGGACATGTCTGTGAGCAAAACTCCCCATGTCAAGAGAGCATCACATCGCAAAAGATTAGAAATTGCCACTCTAACCTCCCTGCCAAGCATCTAAAATGGCATGATTACCAACTAACTGATGAGGTAGCACATAGCTATAAGGACTAAAAATGACATTAAAAAGAAGAAAATACTTGGTTGATTAGAACAGAGGGACTGTAGATGATTTTTCCCACTGTTTATTATTAACCTTCTATGACAAATAAAAATAAAGCAGAAATATACTGCCTCCAAAATTAGACCTAGGAATTACAGGCAGGTCACAATCACCAGCACGGGTCACACGGAAACTCCCTTTTGGATCCAAAGGCACTGTGGGCAGCGGGTGGGGAGGTATCGGGGTGTCACACAGCTCACGAGAAATCACACTTGCTTTAAATCTTTTTTATTTCACAGCATTCTGTGAGGACACATTTTCTCTTTGGGGATATATTTATCTGGTAATCCTGTGACTGTGAGGAATTCACAAGCAAAAAATAAAAATATGAGGTGTCAGACCAAAAGAGCACTGCTTAGAAATAAAGGAAAGGGCCAGGCACAGTGGCTCATGGCTGTAATCCTAGCACTTTGGGAGGCCAAGGCAGGAGGATCGCTTGAGGTCAGGAGTTTGAGACCAGCCTGAACAACACTGTGAGACCCTGTCTCTACCAAAAGACAGAAAAATGAGCTGGGCATGGTGGCATGCACCTGTAATCCTAACTACTCAGGAGGCTGAGGCAGGAGGGTCACCTGAGTCTAGGACTTTGAGGTTGCAGTGAGCTATGATGACACCACTGCACACTACCCAGGGTGACAGAGCAAGACCTTGTCTCAAAAAACAAACAAAAAAAAGAAATAAAGGAAAAGACACTCAAGTGCTGCTGAGACACCTCCCCAAAGTTTGATTTGCCTTTTAGTGCTTGTAATCACATCACATAAAGATTCCTGCAAACACGATTTTTACAGTCTGTTTCCAATAGAAAAGTATATCAGGCTCTGAAACTGCTTATTTAATTATTCCTTATTTAGTAAATGATGGCACTCAACAATGTTTTTCCTACTTGTTTTTAAAAGTGTAACTTAAAAAGATGAATTTCTCAAATATTTTTATACCTTTCCCTGCCCTACAACCGAAAAAACCCACAACAAACCCAAGAGCCAGGCACAGTGGCATGTGCCTATAGTCCCAGCTACTCAGGAGACTGAGACAGGAGCCTGACTTGAGACCAGGAGTTTGAGGCTGCAGTGCGCTATGACTGCCCCTATGAATAGCCACTGCAATCCAGTCTGGGCAACATAGCAAGACCCCATCTACAAACAAATAAATAAATAACTTGAGAAACTAAAATAAAAACACATTTGCTAATCCAAATTGAAGGTCAGCTTTTCATATTCAGGAAAATTAAAACAAAATTACAGTTCCAATTTAAAAATAGGCAAGCAAATCCATTTTAGCTACATTATACCCATATTACAAACACCTGAGATAGATTTGTATTGGAAATTTGAGTTCCATAAATACAAATTGCTATGTAAGCACAACACTGTATTTAGGTATTTACTAAAGCCATTGTCTTCAAATGCTGAGTCATCTGGCTGGAAACCTACTTAGCTATGGGTAGGACTACTGCTACTGCTACTTAGCTCAACGACCACAGCAACCAGCGGCTGTATGACTTAGGGAGAAAAACAGAGCTTAAAAGAGACAGACGAACACGACATCCCTGGAGCCTCCCCTCTCAGGCAGCAATGTGCACACATCCCATCCTCTCCCCTCGGGCTCCAAGCTCCCTAATTTACGGTTCTGGCAGACTTGAGAGAGGAAGGCAGGGGATACTGCCAAGACCACAGATGGGCCAGAAAACAGGTCAGTGCAAGTGGGACAGCCAGGAAAGCAGCTGCTGACAGCAGGCCCTGGACTTGGTGCAGGTGTCTACAAGCAGGCACAACACATGCATTTCTGAGTAGGCCTGTGGGAAGAGTGTGAACCGCTGTTCATAGATGAGGCATTGGATTTAAAGTCTCTCCCCTTCACACCCCTACCAGAAAAGAAAGAACAAACCCCTCTAACCAAACAGCTATGCTCCCACAGCCATGCAAGAGGTAAACAGTGCAGCTACTTGGAACTGAAAGGCCTGGTTGAAAATTTCATTATTACATTAAACAGGCACCTAGTTCCCTGAATGAACTTACGATCCTCTCAGGCATGAGCAGCCTTCTCAGAGAATGGTTTCCAAACTCAGAGCTATTACGATGAATAGTCTTCATAACCCTTCCTCCCTAACACCTCTGGTGCTCCTGGAAGGTCCGGGTGTGCTCAGCTGGGGTGATGCACCCCAGCAGCTGGCCAACCTGTCTGATTGTGGGTCCTGAGTTCCAGGGACATGGCACAAACTGAACTTCAGAGTTGGTATGGCACATGCCTAGAGGATCTGATGCCTTTTGTTCCCCCACCTGCAAAAGAGAGCCTTTGGGCTGGGTCTCGCGCATCATGGACACTTTCTAAGAGCTCTTGGACACGAAGAGCTTGAAGAACAACAATGCCCCGATCCTGCCGCACGCACACGCCTTTCCTAAACCTTTCCTAAAATGGATCTGCCTGGGATGCACCTGTGGTCCTGCAGTCTCCCTTTCCCTCCTCCCCTTGACACCAACTACAGGAGAAGGCCCCAGGGTATAAAAAACCCAGGGTGCCAAAGAACCAACTGGAATGCTGGAAAAAGAATCTGACTAATGACTGGAGGAAAAGCTCTTCACCAGTGAAGGAGTTCCCAATTCTTTGCTTCTAAAAAAGTGGAAGGAGGACTTAACCAGGAAGCCTGTTGATAAACTACTAAAAATAATTTTTCATGACAGAAAACTGGGCAATTTAAGGGCTACAACTTGAAAGGAATTTGAATAACGGGACAAATGCTATAACAAAACTCATCCTATCATCACCTACTTATTTATGTGAATAAAGTTTCTCAGTGCTTACATCTATACAAATAAAAAACAAAAAAAGAATTGATGCCAAATTCAAGCATGGACACGTGAATTAAACGGAAAAGAAAAAGTCAAATATCCATCTTCTTAAGAGAGATTTATCTCAAATTTTATTCTTTATATTTAATAGTTATCTATAAAATACATAATATAGTTATCATTTTAATCAACTGCGTGCTAGTAGTAATTATAATAATTTGTTTCAGAAGAAAACTTTTCACACTTAGAACTTTATCTTACAGGAAATAATAAACAGTTTCAATGTAAATTTATATCCATATTTTTGTTGCAGAGAACGTGTGACCTTTTGTAGATGTCTGCCAAGGGTACAAGGGGCGGGAGGGATGACACAAATTTGCTGTCCTTGGCCTGCATGGTCCCCTCTGTGGGGTTTCCCAGGTCTACGATCTGCTGCAGTGTGAACACCTCCCCAACAGTCAGCAGATTGACTGGTCAAGGCTGGAGTCTTTTCTCTTCTGCAAAGTCTGAGAGCCCCAAGAAATGCTTGTTTGGTAGAAAGATCTATTCCAGAGTTTAGAAACCAAAGCGAAACCATCATAAAGGAATCTGCTTTAACGTGGGGGTTGGGGTGGGGGTGCCAGGCCATCATGCCCACCCCCCCCCCCGCCCAGACTCTGAGCCTTACCTGGGAGTCGATGACGAATATGAGCGCTCCCGTTCCCCTGAAGATCATCTCGTAGTCAAAGGTAGGGTCAAAAAAGTCAATCTGTCCTGGGAAGTCCCAAATCTGAAAATTGACAAAGGAGCTGTTGGATACATCTTCCCGGCATATCTTGTTAGTGCTCTCCAGGAACAGGGTTTCGTTGGGAGACATTTTGTGAAAGACGACTTTCTGGATGGACGACTTGCCGCTTCTCCTCAGCCCCATGAGCAGGATTCTCGGCTTCACCTCCGTGCTGAAGGGATCGCTGAAATCCAGAACTGGAGAAACCACAGAACGAGAAGGCGGGTGAGACACTTTCACGGTGGTTAATTAGAGGAGTTTCACTTCCACCTCAAATGTGATTTACGATTCACAGACAGCGCTACCCTTCCAAATTCAGGAGTGCTAACTACATCACGCCACTCATTGAAGGGACAGCTTTTGGTAGGTGCAAAACACTAAAAATGTATTAATAGTTTCACTACTTCTCACACCATCCCCAAGGACAAGACGCTGGTATAACGCCACATCACAAGCAGGGACGCCGGAGTGCGAAGGGCAGAGACTTCCTGGAACAGACTGTCTACGGAAAGAATCCAGGACTTCCAGAGCCAGAGCAATGTCCTCTGCTATCATCGGAGTCTCTACGCATGAAAGAGGTGCTTGTTTATTTGAGTGATGCCTCTCTCAGTTACCCTCCCCCGGCCGCAAAGGCCTAGGGAATGGGCACTGGACCAGACACCTCGGATTTAGACTGTTCTAGGGAGCAGATGCAGATGTTGTGAGAGGCAGAGCTCCCCCGGCCCACTCTGGCTCTAGGCCTGCACCATCCTGCAAGGTAGCTACTAGCCATATACAGCTATTTAAATTTAAATTGATTAAAATTCAGATCCTCCTTACAGGGCTCCTAAAATAGTCAAATTCATAGATAACAGAAAGTAGAATGGTGGTTTCCAGGGGCTGGGAGGAGAGAGGAATGGGGAATTATTGTTTAATGGGCACAGAGCTTCAGTTGGGGGAATAGGAATAACTGCTGGAGATGGATGCTGGTGATGGGTGTGAATGTACTTAATGCTACTGAACTATACACTCAAAAATGGTTAAAACTGTAAATTTTATGTTATATATATTTTACCACAATAAAAAAAATTCCGGGCTGGGTGTGGTGGCTCATGCCTGTAATCCTAGCACTCTGGGAGGCCGAGGCAGGAGGATCGCTTGCGGTCAGAAGTTCAAGACATGCCTGAGAAAGAGCAAGATCCCGTATCTACTAAAAATAGAAAGAAATTAGCTGGGCAACTAAAAATATAAAAAATTAGCCAGGCGTGGTGGTGCACGCCTGTAGTCCCAGCTACTGGGGAGGCTGAGGCAGGAGGATCACTTGTGCCCAGGAGTTTGAGGTTGCTGTGAGCTAGGCTAACACCACGGCACTCTAGCCCAGGCAACAGAGCGACACTCTGTCTCAAAAAAAAAAAAAAAAAAAAAAAAAATGGGCAAAGGATCTAAATACACATATCTCCAAAGAAGATAAGGAAAGGCCAATAAGCATAAGAAAAGATGTTCCACATCATTAGCAATCAGGGAAATACAAACCCAAACCACAATAGGATGGCTACAATCAAAATGACAAAGTGTGAGGATGTGGACAAACTGGAATCCTCATGCACTGCTGATGGGAATGTAAAATGGTCCACTTTGGAAAAGAGCTTGGCAGTTCCTCAAAAGGTTAAACACAGAGCTACTATATGATCCAGTAATTCCACTCCTACAAAGATACTCAAAAAAATGAAAACATGTCCAGGTAAAAACTTGTACACGAATGTTCACAGCAGCAGCATTACTTGTAATAGCCAAGAAGTAGAAACAACCCGATGTCCATCAACTCATGGATGGATAAACAGAATGTGGTGTATCAATACAATTGAATATTGTTTACCTACAAAAGAGAAATGAAGTACTGATTCATGCTACAACATGGAAGAACATTGAAAACATTATGCTAAGTGACAGAAGCTGGACACGAAAGGTTACATGTTATATGATTCCACGTATATGAAATGTCCAGAATAAACAAATCCACAGAGACAAAAGTAGATTAGTGATTGCCAAGGGCTAGAGAGACGGGAAAATGAGGAGTGACTGTTAATTGGTATGTAGTTTCTTTGCAGTGATAAAAATGTTCTGGAATTAAACGGTGGTGATGATTGCACACCTTTGTGAATGTAATAAAAACCACTGAACTATATACTTTAAAGGAGCAAATACTATGGTACATAAAGTATATCTCGATTTAAAAAAAAAAGGGTTCATGAATGACCCCCCCCCAAAAGACAGAAAAATAAAAGACCCAGTATTAAACATGGAGAAAGATCAAGAACATAAATCGTCTTAAGAAAAAGGGAAGAATATAAACAAATACAGAAATAGAAATACATTAAATGATTTTCCTAAATTTCTTTTTTGTTTCCTTCTGAACAATCCCTCATTATGTCTTTCTTTGTCCCCGGTCTCAGTCTAACCCTAAAAAGATAGAAAAGTAATCCTTTATTTCCCTATTGTAACTAAACAATTTTTTCCCCCAAAACTCTACAACTGTCTAAAACTCATGTTACTATCTAATAATATCTTAGTAAATTTCAGTTACTATATATAATATTTTGACATTTGAATTTGTAGGTGTAGGTAAACAAATTTCAGACAAAATAATGATTGAATAAAGAAAAAGCAAGCAAGTTCAGATGTGCATAGACACTACTCCACCATAAGCAACACCTCACTCCTACTTTACCCACACACATTTTCCAGCTCAACTGAACCCAAGTCAACAAATTGCTGGTGATATACAACATAAGCAGTAATGTGGAAGCAAACCACCCAAAGGTCACCAGATTGCTTCTTCAACAGTGATTATATGCTACCCACTCACTATACTGCCCTTGTAAGTCAATCTCAGCAAAAGCAAGGAATGACTTGAAAACGAAAATAGGACTCTGTCTCAAAAAAAGCGGGGGAAGGGGAGGGAAAGAAAACAAATGACCTATTTTTTAAAAGGGAGAGGAGCAAAAGATTTGAAGAGACAATTCACCAAAGAAGATTTATGGAAGGTAAATAAGCACAAGAAAAGATACTCAACACATCATTAGTCATTAAGAAAACATAAATCAAAACCACAATGGGACACTACTACACACTCACATAATTCTAAAAATTAAGAAGATACACAGTAAAAGCATTAGCAAGGATGTGGAGGTACTGGAACTCACATATGCTGCTGGTGGCAATGTAAAATGGAGCAACTATTTTGGGAAACAGTTTGGTGGTTTCTTAAGAAGTTGAACATCAATCATATTATCCCAGCCATTCCACTGCTAGGTATTTACCCAAGAGAAATGAAAGCACATATCTATACAGAAACTTGTACACAAAGGCTCATAACAACCTTATTTGTAATAGTCAAAAACTAGGAACAACCCAAATGTCCGTCAACTGTTGAGTGGATAAACAAATTGTGGTTATGTCTCAGCAATAAAAATAAATACATAAACTACTGACACCCATAACATGAATGAATCTCAAAATAATTATGCCGAGTGAAAGAAGCCAGTCAAACGAGGATATATCCTATAATTCCTTTTTCATAAAAGTCTTTTAAAAATATGAACTAATCTACAGTGACGAACAGCACATCAGTGGTCGCCTGGGAAATGGAAGAGGTAATAGGGAAGGCCAGAGGGAGGAACTCCTGAGGGGTGATGGGTATGTGCTTCATCTTGATTGTGGTGATGATTTCACAGGTGCATACATATGTCAAACTTATCAAATATGTGTACTTTATGTCAATTACACCTTTATGGCTGTTTTAAAAAAAAGTAATCTCAAGTACAAGAATGGAAACCTTAAGATCTACGGTTGCTTTGTTATCACCTCCCAAATAGCAAGTGTTAGACCAATGCAAAGTAGTGGAGAAAAGCCTGTGGACTGGGGGGAGGAATCTTGTGGATTACATAGACTACAAATGCAGATTTAAAGTAGTGCAGAATTTGCACGGAGTAGAGAGAAGGAGGGGCAGGAAGCCCTCCAGGAGATGGAAGCTGAAACGTAAGCAAAGGCATAATGTGTTTCATGGAACAGGAATATGCATGCAATGAAAATTCATAGCAATCATGTATGAAGGTGCCTATCGTGTGCCAGGGCCTGTACTAGGCACTCTACACATTTCGTCCCATTCACACTCCTTCAAGAATAGATATTATGATGTCCATTTCACAGGTGAAGAAACTCAGGCTCAGAAAGGTCAAGTAACATGCAAACTGAGGGGTGACCCATCCAGAGTCTATGTATTCTTTCTGCTATACAACACTGCCTCCAATTAATAAAAGCACGACTCCACATTAAATTATGTCCACATGCAAAATTATTTTTTATAAATGTCTTTCTTCCCAATTTATACTGCTAGATATGGGTATAGATCTTATCTTCAGCAGGGTCTGTAAGACTCTATGTAGCATGATCATCCATGCTGGTGCCCTGCGGAAGCTGGATCTCCTCCTCCTGGGAGGATGGGGAGGTGACAGACACCACTGTCAGAGGAGGAGGGAGTGTATACGCATGTGTACATACATGGAGTGTGGCTGGGAAGCGAAACACACATGCGGCTGTAGCAACACGAACAGAGGCAAGTATTTCCTTTTCCCTGCCTGCCAAATTCAAGCATGGGCCACCCACTGTAAACAGCTGGGAAAGGGGGGCCAGATCAGCAAGAGGACCATCAATGTTGCTGAGATCCCCCAGTCCTGCGCAGCTGCATCTTATCACATCCAGTTGGGGTGTGTGAAAATACACCGTGGGCCAGGGTCTGCGCTGGACATTTCTACAAACTTTACCTGCCCAGTGAGGCAGTGCAAGTCAGTTTGACATCTGTGGAATTTGGGGCTAGGAACCTGCCCAAGGTCGCATGTCTGGTATGTGGTGGAGTGCTGCTCACCCAGAGCCTCAGCCACCACTCAGCTCTCTCTGTCACACTAAATACTAAACTGCAGTCTAACCTGCATATCTCAGGAATTAAAATTTATACAGGACCATCTCCCTGAGGTGTTCTACAAAATGGCCTCCTTCCAGCAGAGGCCCATGATTTCCCAACCTTAAGTCAGAACACATTAGTCATCATAAAATCAATTAGTGGGCATTTAAGAGCAACAGCATTAAACATCAACAAAGAAATAAAAAAAGAAACTAGAAAATGTCGGATACGTCATGCCTAAGAGTAAATACTGTTTAGTGAAACTCTTTAAGGTTTATTTACGTGTTTGTGGGTGCTAGTTCATAATATAAATTTTTTTTTACTGTGGGCCACAGTCTAAAACTTTTACAGGCCATAGCTTTAGATCAGAAAAGTTTTCTTTCATATCAGAAAGGGACTGCTGACAAAAATCTCCCCTCTAATCCTCTCCCACCTCTCCCTCAATTATCTCTGCTTAAGTAACCTCATGGAGTCTGGATAGCTTAGTTGGTAGAGCCTCAGACTCTTAATCTGAGGGTCCAAGGTTCAAGTCCCTGCCTAGGCACTGAAAATAGAAGCCCCATAAAGCACAGCTCTGAGTTCCCCAACCACAACAGGAGTGGTAGAGGCAGGGAGCTTATGTTAGGAAAGAAAACGCCTCAGCCTCTCAGCCTGGAGGTGGCTGGGCTCTCTCCAAAGCTTCCCATCACCCTGCTGTCTCAGGCTTTGTATGTAGGTGAAAGTGGGAAAGAGAATGAAGGACGACAGCTGCCCTGGAAGGGGCAATCAAAGGACAAGTCTTTGAAACTCTGCTACAGGAGGCTCCCTTTAAAGGTGCCAAGGGAGTTTGGAGGAAGTTGCCCAAGTGAGGTGAAATTTACAATAGGGCAGTTTGTTCTCATTTCATAAAGGTTCCCTGAATGCCTGCCAAGTGTGGGGCTGCAGACACAAGGAAAAAAGATTCATCCCCTAGCAGTCAGAGTAACTGACAATTACCACGCACAGCTAGCTAAGGCTAGGTGTTCCCACAGCAAGTGAGGGCTCCCTGGAGAAACAACATCTGCATCCCAAAGAGGAGGCATGAAAGGCATGAACGAGGGAAAGACTCAGGAAGAGATCCCCGGCAAGGGAACCAAGGGAACCGGAGGTTAGGGAATGCAGTCTGAAGGCAAAAAGAGGCGACACATTGTCAGGTGGCTTCCCACAGCATTTAGCATAAACCCCAATGCCTCCCTCTCCCCACAGGCTTGGCCCTCTCACCTCTCACCGGGCTCATCTTTCCCACTTGTTCCCTCTCCTCCAGCCACACTGGCCTTCAGACAGTTCCTCGCCTCCAGGTCCTGCCTTGGCCCTCCCGCTGTGTGGACGGCCTCCCCAGGCTCCTGCTCCCACTCAGCACAGCCACGATGTCACCTCCTCTGATCTAATAGGCCAGAACCTGTGACTTTACTAGTTTTCTTACCTACTGTGTTTGTCTTCTTGTTTGTTTACTTGTTTATTGTCTGTCTCTCACATACACAGAGGTAAAATACCTCGTAGCATGTGGCATGAGTTCAATAAATACCTTTGAATAAATCAGTTGGTAGAGAGGCAACAGGCCAGCTCATGAAGGAGATGCCGGGACGTCTGGATTTTACTCCGAAAACCATGCGGAAATCAGTAGGGATTTTAAGGAGAGACTAACATGATCAGATTTACATTTCAGGAAGTTCACTCCAGAAACAGACTCCCTAGAGGTGTGGAGGAGTTGGGAGGTTGTTCTAGAACACAAATGAGAAATGACAGAACTAAGGCACAGGCCGTGGAAACAGGCAGAAGAAATGGACTCATGAGAAGCTCACATCTATGGCCCACTGGACACAGGGGACAAGGGAGAAAGAAGCCCTGGGTTCCAGACCCAGCAGCCCATTCGCCAAGAACGTAAAGGGAAGAGGCTGGACAGACATTTGGACTTGCTGAGTCTGTGGTGCCTACCGGTCCGCAGCTCATGTGGGGAAAGGATCCAGGGCCTCGAAAGGGAGACAAACACGCAAGGATGCAGGCAGGCTGGAGATGGGAATGGAAGCTGCTGAGGCAGCCCATGCCTGATGGTCCTTTCCCCCCGATCTCGCTGGCTGAGGGAGCATGTTTGAGGAGTTTCAGCCTCAGCCCCTGCAAGATGCTCAAATCAACCCACTCCAATCTCTCTTCCACCAGCAGTACCATTTACCGACCCCCTACACAGCTGGCAGTGTGATCTCCGATCCTCGAGTCGGTCACATTCATCCCTCACAGATGTAAAAACTGACACCTCCCATCCACATACTAATAACCCAGCATGCAGTTTCTTTGGTCAACCAAGGTACAAGCTGTACGACAGTGTGCCTATGGTCAACAATAACATATCATACGCTTAAGCATTTATCAACAGGACAGATCTCATGTTAGGGGCTCTAACCACAATAAAGTTTTTTTAACACTGTCAAGAGGTAAAGAGGAGGAGAAAGAACCAATTAGAAGATATTTATGGCACATTTAAGCAAAGGAGTGAAAGATGTGGCAAAATATGCCAGACTGGCATATTCATTATTTCAAATATAAAACACTGGAGAAATTGTAGTTTCAGAAAGGGCTAACTGACCTGTCTCTTCCTGCACGCAGCAAGCCATAAAGATTCCTCAGGGAGGAGGACCTGCCCCATACCAGGGAGAGAAAGTAACCCTAATCACCAGATACTGGGAGGGAAGGGGGGCTGCACTGGACCGGAATAGCTATACTTAACAAAGTAACCCTTATCTTCCACTACTTTTACACCTCCTATATCTCCTAGTGACTACCCTAGAAAATGTACTGCTTCAAGCAGATTTTCTTTGTCCTGTCATTGCCTCTCAAATTTATCATTCTTTGCCTAAGAAGTATAAAGGCATTTCGCTTTGGCCACTTCTTCGGACTTCACGCTCTTGTGAAGATCTCCATGCACAAGCAAAACTAATAAAATCTGTATGCTTTTTTCTTGTTAATCTGCCTGGCGTCAATGTGGTTTCTAGATCCAGCCGATGAACACACGTAAGAGCTTATGGGGAGTTGGAAGTGATCTCTGGCTCCCCTCGTGGGCACTGAGAACCTTTAGGTTGGTGGGGAATGATATTTAGGACAACAAAGCAGCTGTTACCTGGGAATATATTATATACGTGTATTTTGGGCCATGGATGGCGACAGACTTACTGTTCTTTATTTTCTCCCTATTTAGGAACCATTAGTGTGGCCTTCTGCCATCTTTCCCATGTGGGTTATTACACATACAGTTGAAGAATTTTAAAAAGTTATCATTTGAAGGGGTTTAAGCAGTGGTATTGACTTTCTGTAAAATTTTAATGTTATATTCTAAAGGGGGCTTTTTTTTCCTTTCAGTCTAAAATTTAGGTTCAGCGGCTGGCCTGCGTACCACAAAGTATAGAAGAATACAAAAAACACCATTCTGCAGTTTGTAGCTTAATCAAATTAAAATTGTTGTAAAAAAACAAAACAAACTGAGGCCTCAGTGCTTACCACAACAAACACTCCATAGACAGTTGTTTGCTGGGATGATTAAACGAAAGTGACTGAGCAGAATTTGAAGCTAAATTAACCAAAGCTTTAAAAAGAAACTTCATGTCTGACTTTGGCCCAGCTCAGCAGTTGGAACTGGCTATCAAGAGGATCAGTTGTATGCCTAAAGGCAAAGTTAACCTCCTGCAGTCAGAGACACTGAATATTCCTTACCTGTCTTCCACTTGGCCCAGCTCTGGAACTGGACTGCTAAAGAACTCAGGGAAACTCAACGCCCAAAGAGCAGCCAAAGAGCAGCGCTCAGGAGAAAGCTCCTCTAATTGGGCCATTATCAGTCTTTCACACCTGCAGGCTAACTACTTAATCCGGAATTAGCCAGTAACCAGCAGAGCCAGGTCAAAAATCAACAGGCCTTGTAAATAAAGAAGGCAGGGAGAGAAAGAAGGATTAGCACCCTGAGCACAAGGCTGTCTGGGGACCAACTTGGCTGATCTGCGGGTTGGGAATGCTTACAACAAAGAAGGAACCAGAAATGAGGAAAATGGGAATTGAGGCCAATGTGCACCTCCTTACACAATTCTTAAGAGGGTTGGCCCTGCCTTCCTGAGCTCAAGGGGTCTCTTCAGGGAGAATGAGACATCCTATGAAATGCACATCATAAATTCTGGTGCATCATACAATTTGGGAGCTATTATTATATAATTAAGGAAAGTTCTTCAAGATGTAACAGTTTTGAAGAGGTCCAAAATAGGAAAATACAACAATTTAATGAAAGAATTAGGATGACATAGTGGCAAAATGATGGCAAGTGGAATGGTTGAAAAAGTACTGGGTTAATGCCAGAATGGGGTTCAAGTCCCAGCTCTGCCATTTACTATCTGTGTGACCCCGTACATGTCCCCTAGCCCATGAGTCTTAATTTCCTCCTCTGTCTCTATCAGTCAAGTGTGTGCACACACACGCTCCTTTTTTTCTTGTTTTCCCATCTCAGTCCTAGGCAACTGAGACCGTCTTTTGTGGAATGTGACTACAGTAAGAGGCTCACTCAATCTTAAGGGAGAGTTAGAATTTCTTTGCTGTTAGTATTCTGT
The DNA here is from genome assembly GCA_004363605.1 of Indri indri. Taxonomy (NCBI): domain Eukaryota; kingdom Metazoa; phylum Chordata; class Mammalia; order Primates; family Indriidae; genus Indri; species Indri indri. The sequence continues at coordinate 205,335 of RJWJ010000058.1, forward strand.
GGGGTCAACAAAGTCTTAAGGGTCTCCATACTTATGGTTTTAGGAAGAGGCCTCTAGTTTGTTTCCATCTACAACATTATCTGTGGCTCCTTTAAATTTCCAGAGCAATGTGTTGATCAATAGAACTACTTATACGTTGAAAACCCAGGAGTTCGAGAAATTCCAACAGGTAGCAATGAATCATATGAATAATAATAGTACTACTAATAAGAAAATATGCAAAAATCATGAAGATTCACTCTCCATTTGATTACTCAGTAAGGAGAATTAAATGCAAACAATATATATTTTCAAAGGCATAAAGGTTTTTAAAGGTGATTTATTATGTGTGAAGACCAAATCTTTCTCTATGAAATCCTTTCAAATCACACTGGCAGGTAATTAAAAAAACGGGATAGTTACCATATACAAATATTTCCTTAACATATGTATTCAATGACATTTCTTACGTGTTCTGATTTACTGAAGCTGCTACAAGAAGGGAAAGGTGTTCTTGTGAACTTTTTAACAATCACTTTGAGAGTGAATCAAGTTTGGTTTTTATGTAGTCCTCTATTTTACACACTGAGAAACAGCTGAAGTCTTTCTCAGAGACCCCCAAGAGAACAAAGTTGACCAGCTCCCTGGACATTGTAGACCAGGAGTAAAAACCTATTTGTCTTGAATGTCACAACAGAACCAGGGAAAGCCACTGTCACAAAAGAGCCCTAAGCCTTTGGCAAAGAAGGGAGAGTAAAAAAGGTTTAAAAAAAAAAAAGTGAAGTATACAAAAATAATAAACGAGGTAGAGAAGAAAGAAAGAAAAATGAGCAGGGAAGAGGTGGCTGTGGTAGGAAGTGAAATTGTCACCAAGAATTGCTAGGGGGTGGGGGAGAGGATTGAATAAAACATGGGATACACTTTGAGGCAGACACATAATTAGATAACCCTTCAAACTCACAGCCACGTCTCTCACCCAGAACTTGCTGCTTCTGCCTCCTATTTCCGTTAGACTATCCTCTATCTAATATTAAAATAGATACTATTAAAATAGATTACTAATAAAAGTACAGAATCAAGAGTCTATGATACCCCAAATCAATGAAACATGTTTATAAAACATCTGATATAAAAGTATACTCTCTGAATACAGGTATTCGAAAAAGCACTTGCCTGTGGTACAACTTTGGCTGCATCATTTTTAACTACTCTGTAGTTCCATCTATTCCAACTCTTCTGTATCTCTGTATTCCAGGACCAGAAGGAAATCCAAGAAATTAACTGTGGCGAAGGCTGTCGTCAACTGAGCTCTTTTTGGACAAGGCAGAATTACAAGGAAAAGGGCTTACATCTCCACACACTTGATCCTGTTCTAGACCTGCTCACTTCTAGCTCATGAAATGGCCACAGAAAACTCCTCTGATACCTCTCAGCTCTGGTTTCAGTATCAGGAGAATAATTACCTTACTCTCAAGGAACAATGAAAACGTGAATTTTTTTAAAAAGCTGACACTGATTACTAGATGTGAATTGTTAGATTCACCCCATCTACACCCTTCAAGGAAGTATCACCTGCTGAACCTGGATCTTTCATGCCTCCAGTAACCACCTAAACTTACTTCCTCAGACCCTAAGGGTGTGCACAAGCTGCTGTGAAAACAAAGACAGAATTCAGGTGGACTGTAGGTGAACTGTGTTAGCCAAGTTTCCCCTAAAAATTGACAGGGACTTTGGGGAAAAAACAATTTCATTTTCTGATTAAACATGATCTTTTAACTGCTTTCCTTATCATTGCCGTTCTTAAAGCACAGTAATTTACTAAAAGATTTAAAGTCCATGTGTCTGAAAATAATCACTATTTTTGGTGCAACTGTTTTGCTTTTTGTTTCTTTTGTTTTTCTTTTTTGAGACAGAGTCTCACTCTGTTGCCCACACTAGAGTGCCATGGCATCAGTCTAGCTCACAGCAAGCTCAAACTCCTGGGCTCAAGCAATCCTTCTGCCTCAGCCTCCCGAGTAGCTGGGACTACAGGCATGAGCCACCATGCCCGGCTAATTTTTTCTACATATTTTTTAGTTGTCCAGCTAATTTTCTTTCCATTATTAGTAGAGACGAGGGTCTCCCTCTTGCTCTGGCTGGTCTCGAACTCCTGAGCTCAAATGATCCACCCGCCTTGGCCTCCCAGAGTGCTGGGATTACAGGTGCGAGACCTGGGGCAATTGTTTTTAATGGTTTAATCACTGCCTCCTCCCTGGGGTTTTATCTAGAGTGTGGGGGTTGAAGGTGAGATTCACCTTATCTGCAAATAACTACCAAGAAAAGAGGGTTGAAAGGTGCCCAAATCTGTCCCAACAGAACTAAAGTGCCTGAGAACACTCCTGCTATTCATGAATAAAATATGGAGTGGAAGCCAGAGGAGAAATGCAATTTAAATCTCACCTTGGCTGCGCTATTGTTTTCAAACTTAGCACGATGCAGCAAAACTTACAAGGTACTTGGTCTGAAAATGAGATCTGAGGGTCCTTTAGAAGTCTTCTAGACTGAGAGAAATGAAAGTCACATTGCGCATCCACCTTCATCCCACCCCCAGCATCCCACCTGGTCGGGTAGATTTCTGAACCTCATGGAAAAAGCCCCAGGTATCCAGAAATTGTAGGCACTAAACCAAGTCCATTAGGAAGGGGAAGGGGGAGGAGGTTCATTAGACAAATGCTTTGCTCCTGGTTCGAAGTGCACCATATCCATCATCTCTCAGAATAAACAAGTCTTTTTTTTTTCACATTCCATTTCTTAAGTTTAGAGTTGGTAAATATAAAGAAAACAGGATTATAATTCAATACGTGAATCAGCCTTCTGAAGGGCACAGGAAGGGAGGTCACAAAACTCCCAACCTCCCCCTCCCAATGACTCCCTGGGAACATATCAGTTGGCCTGACAGTCTTCAGGGACAGTGTTTGCTGAAACTGCTGACCAAGGAGCCTATCTGCTACTGTAGAAAGCAAATGTTCTGATAAAGATTCTGCATCAAGGCCTAAAACCCCCAAATCAAAGCCAGGGAAACCTGGAAAGAATAGAGCCCAAAAGATAAAGGAGGACATCTGAGCAGCAGACCCCCTATCACAGCAGGCCCTGGCAGAGAGAGAGCAGGCTTAAGTAAAGTTTGCCAGAGCAAACATTAATGCACTGCTCTTCTCACCGCATAAATACACACACTCAATCCTGTCATAGCAAGATTCCAGGCCGATCCCAAGAACTCATGGCAGGAGGATTTTATTACTGAAGTCATCAAGAGCACCAGTTACAGGCAGGGTTGCCTTTAGGTTAGCAGCAGAAGGGAGCCTCCAACTCTGGGCTCTGGGGAAGCCCTTTGTTCAGGGAATCCCACCCTCTAGGCAGGGCTTTAATTTCACTTCAAGTGCCCATATCAAATTTTAAAACTTCCCCCTTAAAGAACTACAGAATAAACAAACAGTTCCTGTGCTTTTCTTGGACCCTCTCTGGCCCCCAAGGCAATATCAAATTGCAGGGCTTTCCCCCTGGATATGGTCCCTTTTTTCTTTTTTTAAAAAGAGTATCCCAAACGCACTCCATTGTGTGCCTACATTCCAAATACCTTGCAAATACATCCCCATTCTGCATCTCTCCCGAGTCGCCAAAGAATCTGGGAGGAGCTAACAAACGCAATTTGAATAATAATGAAGCGACCGAACAATTTAATTATGGAGGGTAGCCTTTGAGACTCCGGTATAGGGCTGAAAGCCTTTATCTACAAAAACGTGGCCCGGTGCTTAAGCAAATGGAGAATTAGCACAAATCCTCCCAGGAGAGAAGACACTATGAAAAAAGGGTGACTTGGAGAGCTGCTTTCTCATCTACCAGGCGCAAGGCATAGTTAACTTTATTCGTTTTCTGATTCACTGAAAGTAGTGCCTGCCAGATGTAGAATAATGTAAACTGTCCTCCTGAGAAAGGCTCTGTATAGGGAATTTAAAATAAGTTCAGTGAATTCTCAATAAAAGTTCTTAAAAATCAACAGTCACAAAGGTACTTTTTTCCCCTCACACAATTTCTTCAGTGTGAAACATTAAAGAAGCTTACTCCTCTAGGATGCATACAGCTTCATCAAGAATAATGTTATGTTTAACAGCCGTATTCTATTGACCTTTTCAAGTGACCTTACAATAAAGGACCTTTTGCTTGCGCTTTTGAAGAATACAGAAAAGATTAACCTTTCTGGAATCCTGAAAGCCTCTCAACTTCCTTAGGCTTTAAGAATAAAATGCAGGAAACTCTCCCAATCCCAGGCTGAACGATTGCTAAAAACGGCTACTTGAACACGAAGAAGAGTTTGCTTTAGTAGCAACGAATTCCCCCGCCCCGCGCTCACTCCCGGGCAGGCACTGCCAGTCCAGGTGGTGACACTGAGCGCAGATAAGGTGTCCTAACAACAGTATTTGCCTGGATCCCGAGAAACCTGCGGCCACTAGGCGACTCCGGTATCACCTAGGCGTGCATCCCCTCACTGCAGACCTGGGCAACCCCAGGACCCCTCCCGCGGCAACGCGGGGCAAGACTGACACCCGCAGCTGCCGACTACCCTACCAGTCACGCTGCTGCCGGCTGCCTTTTTTTAGCCACGACATCTGACCCTGGCTTCAACAGCAGCGTTCAAGGAGAGGTCCCAAGGCGAGCCCGCGGCCCCCTCCCCTCTTCAACCCCCAGATCCCGCAAAGAGCTCGGAATCAGGGATGGGGGAGGCACTGGCTCTGAAAGGGGCCGGGAGAGCGCGTTCCTTCTTCCCAGACGCTCCTTCCTTCCCCCTTCCCCACCGATCCTGGTCGCCCCTCCGCCACCAACACCGGGCTCCCCAATTTTGCAGCTCGAGGTCCCTCCTCGGGCGCCCCTCCCCACCCCCATCCCTCAACTCCGCTCCCCTGGATCCCCTCCAAGTCGGCGGCCCGCGCGCCCGGCCGGGCCGGGGGGCGGGAAGATACCGAGGGAAGGCAAGGGGCGCGAGCTGAGGACATGCGGGGCGGGACGCTCACCTCCCTCCTCCGTCCCGCTGTCTGGATCGGCGTCCGAGGAGTCGGGGCCGTCCCCGTAGTCTGCTAGCCCCACCAGCTCATCCTCCTCCTCCTCCTCCTCGTCGTCCTCGTCCTGAGGCTGCGGCTTCCCCAGCACCTGGCTCATCGCGCCCACTAGCCGGCCGTCCCGGGGGCGATGGGGGTCCCGGGTGAGGGCCGAGCCTCCTCGCCGGCCGCCTGCAACCTATTTCTGAATTGGGGTTTTGTCCAAAGCTTCGCGGGAGCCGGCGGAAGCGGGGGCCGCGCGTTCCCCGCGGCGGGCGGCGCCCAGGTCCGTGTCCCGCGGTTCCCAGCGCGCCCGAAGCCCCCTCCTCCGCCCCGCCTGCTGGCGGAGGAGTCAGCCGGAGCGCGGCAGTTCCTCCCGGAGGAGGGAGAAAGAGAGACTGCGTGACCCGAGTCACCTGACACACACTGTCACACACTCACACACACACCCCGCACGGGCGCGCGCTCGCTCGCACGGCCCCAGGCACCGCTCGGCAGGCGCTGGGCCGAGGCCACACACACACTCACACACTCACAAAGTGAGCAGGGCGGCTCGGGGCCCCTCCACCCTCCCAGACACTCACACACAGACACACGCCCCGTACACGGGGCCCCCGGGACGCTGCGCCGTCACCCACCGCGGCTGCGCGCCAGGGGCCCCCACGCGCTGCTCTTGCACGTGGTCGCCGCACAGGCCAGGGAGGGGGTGCTGCACACTCTGAGAACCGACCCCTCCACCCCGCCATCCGACTCCCACCACATACACTCCAGCGGTGCCCCTACCTCGGGCGGCCGTCTCCCGCTTTCAATCCTGGGCTAGCGTTCCGCTCCCAAGTGGGCTGCCTCCCAGCACGGTGGCTCGCAGGTCCCCACCCCAGAGCAGCGTGCAGAGGACACCCAGTGGATGCTCAAGCACCCCAGGAGTAGAACTCAGACAAATGCACAGCGGAGGCGCAGTCTCCATAGCAATTGTCTTTTAGTGTGCCTTTATGGTTCGAAGTGCTTCCCACCGAGAAAATTCAAAAGGCAGGCCTACCCAGATGTAAATGGGGCTGAAGAAGGCACGTGATTCGTGGCTGCCTCGGCTAAATAATTCCTCTGCAGCCTTTTGGAAAAGGTCGCAAGTGTATAACACTCTCAGGGGCTATTCATGGCCACCTCCTCAAGGCTCGTTATTGCATAGACTGTAATCCCACATAAATAAAATGTTTCAAGGCTTTTTGTGAGGTGGGAGCATGAGGGGGGACAATTCTCAAATAGGAATAGCAGCATCGTGGGGGTGGGACTAAAACCTGCAAGCTCCTCACCACAGGACACGCTGTACCCACCCTTTCTGGGTACTGCAAAAAATCACGTGGATGAACTTCCTTCTATGGAGCACAATAAGAAAAAAACCGGCTGGCTGGCATGGTGATCCAGATCCTACAGGTGCCGACAGTTCAGCAGGTGGTGTGGCAGAGGAGAGGAAGGGGGAGGGAGGTCAGGCTGGAGACTCTTGGGGCCCAAGGGTACTGCCTTTGTAGGAAACATTTATCAAGCACCTACTATATGCCAAGGGCTGCGCTAAGTAGGGTGTCCAAGGATGCTCAGGGCAGTGTTCCTGACCTAGAGGAGTTCTCAGGCTACCAAATCATGACTCACGTCCTGATTTTTTTTTGGCAATTTTGGGTGTTGAAGGTGAATGCAGACACTTTCTAGGTGGCTAGTTCTGTATGGAAAGGTCCTCAGATTTTCCAGGTGAAGGCAGTATAACTTGCTATGACTGGATCAGTCAAGGTCCTTCCCAGGATGAAGCAGATGCCACAGGCAAAGATTTTAACTGAAAAGCCTTGAAGTGAACAGATGAAGGTACAGTGGTGTGGACAGAATTTAGGGGATCAACACAAGGACTACCAATACGGGGAAGACGTTACCACCCCTAAATTTGCAGGAGTAAAGGAAGGAACCCAGAGTCCTGGAGAAGGGCCACAAAACAGGAGGTATAACAGATAAGGACTAACATCAAGGAGAGAGCAGTGGGAAGAAATACCCTGACCTCTCTCTCCTCCCACCCTCCCTCTGCTCTCCTGTGTCTCCCATTTGCCAAACCCAATTGGAATCCAGAGGGCAAAGGATCCTGGAACCTAGTCTGGGACAGAGACTGGGTAGAGAAGGCAGAGAATGGATCCCAGGGTGGGGAGAGATACAAACATAACCAGCGCAAGCAGGCTCTACTTACTCTCATCAGAGGCAAGTTACTTAAACCCTTCTAAACCTGATTCCGCATCAATAGGACATTACCCCCGTAAGCGTTATAAGGAAGAGTAAATGAGGAAAAAAAAAATTCTCAGGTACTTGCGAAGTTCATTTTCTAGGAGTAATTTTCCTAGCCCATTTTCATCCCTTCTATAAAAGGAAGCCCCAGGGAGGAGGGCTCTCTCAGAGTGTGTTTGAAGACTTTCAGGTAGCCCACAGCTAGCCCACCAGCCTGGGGAGGCCTTTGAGCTGGCCTGATTCAAACTGCAAAGAACTACTCATGAGACCCTAGAAGCCTGTCTAAAATCAGTCCAGACTCAAATCGTTAGGGCATTGCTGGGCTGGTTGCTGAGTGTGTGTGCCCCATGGACCCAAGGGATCAGGAGAGGACAATCCATAACCCAACAGCCCCATGGCGCCTGTGACCCAGAAAGAATGGAAACGTCTAATGATCCTTTGACATCCCCAAGAAGAGAGATCTTAGAGAGGAAACACCAGCAATAGTTAGAAACACACTCTAAGATACTTGAGATTTGTACCATTCCTGAGAACTAAAAGGAACAAATACCACAAAAAAAAAAAATCAGTAAAAGTCACATCCTCTGTTATTCTCTACCCCAAGCTAAATGAAAGAGTCACATGCAGATTTAAGATATTCTAATTCACTGTCATTTCAGAAATGTGTAGTATCATAAAGTTTGAACCAACAGAACAGGAAAAAAACTTGAATGCTTTTCTCCTTCTGCTGTTATCATTTCAATATTGTCAGCTTTCAAACAAGGGGTATGTTGAAGAATATCCTAGAAGTAAAAGTCCTTGAATTTAAAAAATTAGCCAGGCATGGCAGCTCATGCCTGTGGTCCCAGCTACTAGGAAGACTGAGGTGGGAGGATCTCTTGAGCCTAGGAGTTCCAGGCTGCAGTGAGCTATCATAGCTCCACTGCATTCCAGCGTATGTGACAGAGTGAGACCCCATCTCTAAAATGAAGTGAAATGAAATGAAATATTATGTGTATGGATTCTTCCACAATTTAAATAAAAATTTAAAAACACTGCAAGAACCCTGGAAGCCTTTAATAAACTCAGTGTGGGATCTGCTCAGTGAATTGGCTGCTGCCTTGGCCACTTTCTGGACTGGAGCTCAGCCTGTGTCTGTGGATATCTCCCTGGGAGAGTGTTCTAAAGAATGTGAGGATTTGTCTCTGGGCTACCCGTGGTTTTTGCTGTTGTATGTAACCATGGCAGGTTGCCTTATACTTGACAGGTGTTTAATCAATGTTGGAAGGAAGGAAGGAAGGACAGATGAAAGGAGGAAAGAAGGGTGGAAGATAGCTCTCGGCATACACCTAGCATATTTTTGAGAGAAACTTCAGGGAGAGATAGAAGCCAAGTTTTCTACTTGCTCTAAACCTTGGGAAATGCCACGGTGAGGTAAATATGAACTGTGACCTACAGCGAGCAACTAGGAATGAGCTGACATGCAGAAGATGACAACTCAGGCCATCATCTGTTCAAGACTGCTGAAATTTAAAGAGATTGCAGTACCATGACTAGTAAATGCTTCTTTTATTTTTACTAACTCTTCCTTCTAAAAAAAACTCTTAACTTTCAGAGACATGTTGTAGCATCGTGAAAGATGAGCTTTGTCTACTGCCCATTAAAATTTAACCAACTAATACTTACTGAGATTTTCCATGAATGAGGCACTCTTTCAAAATAATGTGAATTTCAAAATATTTCCATTGAGTAAGTAATATTAGTCCTTTCACTTTATAGTTAAGAAAACTGAAGTTAAACCGTTCACCCAAGGTACCACATGGAGTGGATGGCGGAACTACTTTGGAACTCAGGTAGCCTAATGCTAAACCTTAGTGCTGTTTAATGGGCTAAGGCTAACACCCACAATACAGCCATGTGACTGAAGAGGGTGGAAGGGAAGTGAGGAGCTAGCTCCAAATCCCTAGATAAGAAGCAAAACTCATACAGACACTCAAAAATTGGTTTGTTATCTCAGGCCACTTAATTTACTGGATTCACTGAGAGGAGAGAAAACTAAAGAAAAGCTTCCTAATGAACAAAAGATGGAAAACTTCCTGTCATAATAAAATTGTTCTCTTCAATAAATGTTGCTGGGAAAACTGGAGATTCATACCTAGAAGAATGAAACTAGACCCCTATCTCTCACCATACACAAAAATCACATCAAAATGGATTAAAGACTTAAATCTAAGACTTGAAAATGAAACCAGTAAAAAAAAAAAAATTGGGAAAACTCTCCAAGACATCAGTCTGGGCAATGATTTCTTTCTTTCTTTTTTTTCCCCCCCCTATTTTTTTTAGTTGCCCAGCTAATTTCTTTCTTTCTTTCTTTCTTTCTTTCTTTCCTTCTTTTTTTTTTCCAGTAGAGACGGGGGAGGGGGGAGTCTCGCTCTTGCTGAGGTTGGTCTCGAACTCCTGACCTCAAGCAATCCTCCCACCTCGGCCTCCCTGAGTGCTAGGATTATAGGCATGAGCCACTGTGCCCAGCCTGATTTCTTAAGTAATACCTCAGAAGCACAGGAAACCAAAGTAAAAAAGGCCAAATGGGATCGAATCAAACTAAAAAGCTTCTGTGTAACAAAGGAAACAATCAACGAAGAGAAGAGACAACCCACAGAATGGGAGAAAATGTTTGCAAACTACCCATCTGACAAGGGATTAATAACTAGACTATATAAGGAGCTCAAATAACTCAATAGGAAAAAATTAAATAATATGATTTTAAAATGGGCAAAAGATCTGAACAGACATTTCTCAAAAGAAGACATACAAATGGCCAACAGGTATATGAAAAATTGCTCAACATCATTAGTCATCAGAGAAATGCAAATCAAAACTAGAATGAGATATCAGCAGTTAAAATGACTTTTATCCAAAAGACAGGCAATAACGAATGCTGGAGAGGATGTGGAGAAAGGGGAACACCCATATACTGTTGGAAATGTGAATTAGTACAGTCACTATGTGGAGTATAGAGGTTTCTCAAAAAACTAAAAATAGGCTGGACATGGTGGCTCACACCTGTGATCCTAGCACTCTGGGAGGCCGAGGCAGGAGGACTGCTTGAGCTCAGGAGTTCAAGACCAGCCTGAGCAAGAGCAAGACTCCATCTCTACAAAAAATAGAAAAATAAGCCGGGCATGGTGGTACGAATCTGTAGTTCTAGCTACTCAGGAGGCTGAGGCAGGAGGATCACTTGAGCCCCAGAGTTTGAGGTTGCCGTGAGCTATGATGACGCTACTGCACTCTAGTCTGGGCAACAAAGCAAGACTCTGTCTCCAAAAAGAAATGGATGAATACTTGAGGTTGTTACACATTGCATACCTGTATCAAAACATCACATGTACCCCATAAATATATACAACTATTATGTATACAAGTAATTAAAAACAATTTTTTTTTAAAAAAAGAAAACTTCTTGTCATGGTAAAATTGTTGATCATCATCACTTCTTTTATTAGGAACACAAATAACAAGCAATTTAGTACCCTTTCTGGTTTATATGGCTATATTACACTGTATGCTCAGCTAAACTATAAAATCCAAGTGTACTTTTCCCTGAAAATTTAAATTTTAAAGGCCAAAAGATTGTTTCCTTATTTATTTGGGTTCTTTCGCTGTTACCAATTCGATGTCTTGGGGCAAGGAACATCAGAACTATTTAAAAGAAACCTATACCACGTAGGCAGAGTAATTGCAGTCCTGAATAGGGCAAGCAATTAAATAGAGCTTGCGTGCTGCATCTTAGGGTATTTTGAGGCATCTCATGGCACTGTGCCTGTTTCCTGGGATTCACATACTGAAAGCTTTTCATGCCTTCTTTTTAAATATGTATTTAAAGCTAGCGATTCTCTCTCGAAGCAAACAAAGGAAAGAGCCTTCTACATAGTCTTGCTGGACTCCTTCTAATCCAGGGAAACCAACCAAATTTCTCAAGAGGACAGTTCACGCCCTCCAGTTCACCTAAGACATTTGATGATCTAATGAAATCATTAAAAAATCATTAAATCATGTTCACTGAAGCCGTCCATCATGAAAGAGATTTTATTAAAATAATGTTTTACTATTTTAAACACATGCATATGGTAAAATAGCCCAACGGCACAAAATAATATCCAATGAAAAGTTGGTTTCTCTCCCTCACAGCCCCCCAGTTCTCTCTGCAGAGGGGAACAGTCTCCCTTTAAATGTACAAACATGTTCAGAGCCATTATACAGATTTATATTTTGCAACTTCATCCCTTTAATAGTCAACAAATATTTTTTAAAGAAAAAAAAATGAAGATAATGGGATTTTCAGGGCTGTACTTTGAAGAAAATCAACTGAGGGAGGCAAAAGAGTATTTGGGGGTGAGAGAAGGAGCCTGATTTAGATGGGGTAGCCAGAGAAGACCTCTCTAAAAAGGTGACATTGGAGTTGACCATGAGAAGGACATAGCAAAGTGAAAGTCAGGATGGAGAATGTTCCCCCAGAAGGTGTTTCAGCTGTTGGAAAAGCCAAGGAGGAAGGACAGGGCTTAGTGTTGAAGGAACAAAAAGGAGAGGATGGTAGGCATGAGGGATAGATAGTCTTTTCTGCCAGGATAGGGAGTTTAGATTTTATGCTAAGTGCCATTGGAAGCGCTGAAGAGTTTTAAGAAGGAGGTGAAATGTGCGGTTTACTTTTCTAAAAGCTCATTCTGGTAGATTGTTTCCAAAGATGGCCACAACTATCCATTCTATCTCGTGTGCCCTTTTGCAAATGTGCCTTTGCCATGCCTCCCATCTATTTACCCTTCTCTTGCATCTGGGCAAACCCTGTGCTTGCTTTAACCATTAGAATGTGGTAGAAGTGGGCAGGCAGGGAGCGGTGGCTCACACCTGTAATCCTAGCACTCTGGGAGGCTGAGGCAGGAGGATCACTTGAGCTCAGGAGTTTGAGACCAGCTCAGGAGTTCGAGACCAGCCTGAGCGAGAGCAAGACCCCATCTCTACCAAAAATAGAAAAAATTAACTGGGCATGGTGGCACGTGCCTGTAGTCCCAGCTACTTGGGAAGCTAAGATAAGAGGATCGCTCAAGCCCAGGAGTTTGAGGTTGCAGTGAGCTATGATGCTGCCACTACACTCTACCCAGGGCAACAGAGCAAGACTCTGTTTCAAAAAAAAAAAAAAAAGAATGTGGTAGAAGTGGCAAGGACAAGGACAAGGACAAGGACCTCGTGCAACTTCTGAGATTGGGTCATAAGAGACCATGCTGCTTCATTTTTTACTTTCTTGGAGCCTTAAGCCACCACAAAAAGAAGTCTGCAGCTAGAGTAGAGAGGCCCTGAAGGATGCCAGAGCTCAAGAGGCCCCAGCCTTCCAGCCATCCTCGCTGAGGGGCAGACATGTGAGTGACACCAAGAATTCTCCAGCCCAAACTTCAGTCATGTGAGCAAGTCCAGCCCACACCACTTGGAACACAGCCTTGCTGTTCCAGCTGAACCCTGCTCAGCCAATCCAAAGAATCATAAGCAAATAAAATGACTTTTTTTTTAAAGCCATTAAGATTTGGGGTGGCTTGTTACACAGTAATGGATAACTGATGAACACACTCTGGCTGATATGGGGAAAATGGATTGTAGGGCACTTCCAAGTAGAAGCAGAAAAAACAGTTAGGAGGCCACTGTAGCAGTCCAAAAGAGAAATGAATGGGGACAGTGGAAATGGAGAGAAGTGGATAGATTCGAGATAAATTTTGGAGGTGGAATACATAAGATTTATTGATAGATTTGATGTGAGTGGTCAGGGAAAGGACTCCTCCCAGGCATTTGGTTTGAGCAACCAGATGCTATTTATTAAAATAAGTAAGACTCAGATGGGAACAGAATTCTAATGTCCTAGATTTCTAACATTCTGGTTATTATATATTGCTACAGGGCGATCTCTCTTAATCCTGCAATTTTGGCCATTTCATAGATGTCTATCATGTTGTCTCTGAAATAAATAATGAAGTTTTCCAACTGCAAGCCATTAATGAACTAAAGATGACATTTGTAATTATCCAAGAAAAGTCTCAAACTAGTGAAATGGTATTGCTACATATGAACTTTTATAAAAAATTAACTTTTAGCCGAGCACGTGGGAGACTGAGGCAGCAGGATCCCTTGAGCCCAGGAATTCAATCAAGGCCAGCCTGGACAATATAGCAAGACCCCATCTCTAAAAAAAAAATAAATAAATAAAATAAATAACTTTTATTCACATGGACTTTTAAGGACAAGCTTCTGACATAAATTGTGCCACAATATGAGAACAGAAAGCTCTTGACAACAGAGTCAGCAGAACAAAGGTACTAAATGTTTCACGTGTCTGTAGGTCAGTTCAGACTTGGCAACCCCTACTTTGGCTGGGAGAATTACACCAATTTACATATTCAATGACATAAGAGGGCAGATTCTCCAAGACAAACAACCTTATTAAAAATACACTTGAATCAAATCCGGGAATGGTCACTTATACATAATGTTTTATTTTACCTGACAAAAGTAGCAGGCACTATCAGTTGGCTACTTACCAGCCATTCCCAAATCCCTTCTTTAAGCCTGCTTCCCCAAACTAGAGAAGGCAAAAATCAGATACTCAAACTCCAAGACTCTTTCACATCTGGTCAGTAAGTTGTAAGGGAGAATCCTGCTGGGGAACTTCTAGAAAAGAGTTTGCTTCCTGATAAAAGAGGCCAATGAAGCAGAAGAGTCCTGATACCACCTTTCCCGCTTTGAACACAGTTGGTGAGAACACGGCACTTGGAGGTGCGGAAGGCATCTTGCAGCTATGAGGTAACAGGCCTAAGATAAAAAATCTGTCACGGGAACAGCAGAATAGAAAGAGAGAAAAGGTCTAGATGACCTTGCTGAACTGCTGCACTCAAACTGGGAAATGCCTACCTTTGAACTTTTTTTTCCCCACCCAACACGAAGCTATAACTTTGTTAATGATAGAAATACTATAAATTTCAAACCAAGCTACAGCTACCCTTTTGACACACCAAAAAAAAAAAAAAAAAAGAATTCTTGATTTTCAGATGGTTACATTAATTCCATAATAGCATTTACTATTTTACTATTATCATTACTATCATTCTTCAGGGCTTGGACTGTCTTTGCTCTCAACACATTTGCTTGTGACGGGACCGATTCTATGTCCTTAAGTTTCACACCCGTTTCATCAACCTCTTCCTCTTTACTCTCCTCTTGTACAGTTGAGTCTGTATGCTTATTTGAATGTTTGAGACAACTTCACCTTAAACTTCAAATTTCTCAGCAGCTCCTAGCTGTGCTTGCTGAGATAAATCCTTGATCTTAGCTTACCCCGAAACTACGCAGGTATTTGAAGTTGGGCTCTTGTATACATCTGGTTTTGTGATGACAAAGAGGATATTCTTAGATTTCAGGATAGCGCCTTTAGTGACCCCCGTAACCTGTCGAAGACCTACTTGAGACACAGCTTTCGTGCTGGCTTTTCACTCCGACTTTGTTTTGCTTTACTGACTGGTTCTTCATTGATCGCAGCTGCTGCTGCCAGCTGGGCTTATTGTGTGGTTGCATATGTTGAATCTTGTTCCTTGAGCTCTGGTATTGATTCTTCACTGTCAGATTCTGTTCCAGACCTGTGCGGGGAACGTGGAACCCAGATGGCCACAGAAAAAGCCCAAACTTCTTACTTCATGAGAAAATTAGAAATCTATTCCTTAAGCCAGTGTTTCCTCACTTTGTCCAGTCATGGAGCACATAGAAAATGATACTATTTGTATGGTGCACTGATGTAAACAGACAGGCTGCTCATCTCAGGCCCTGCCCAGCTGCCCCAAAGGCTGAAGGGTTCCATAACTTGGCCACAACTGTAACCCATTTACGGCACACAAGTGATGATATCCCAGATGGGAATTTCAGCTTAAGCCATGAGGGCGAGGTATTCTGAACTTTTCAGCAAAAGATGTCCTAAATGACACAATGATGCACTTTATGAGTGGAGGGAGGGATGGATGGAGGGATGCAACTTGATCATACCCCTGGTGGTGATGTTCAGAAGTCATGTCACATTCAGAGGATCTTGGTAAAGATGTCTCAGGACATCAAAGGAGACAACTGTGGCTCTATAAGAAAGGAAACTTGCTTTTGCTTCTTTTTGCATGTCTTCATTCTTCTCTCTCTGCATGAAAACCAGCTTTCTATGCCTTTCCCACTAGATGGCAGGAGATGGCTGCCCCACCCCCCCGCCAATCCCAGTGATAGTGGACCTAGACTCTGGAACAGCCTACCTGGGTTTAAATCCCAGTTCCATCACTAACTGGCTGTGTGACCTCGACCAAGTTACTCAACCTCTCTGTACCTCAATTTCCTCATCTCTAAAGTAGTGATAATGTTATATATCTCAACAGGGTTGTGGGAAGAATTAAATCTATCAAACTATACACAATAAGACAGTAAGTGCTATCGAAGTGTTAGCTATTATTATCTTTGATTCCCTGGCAAGAAAATCTGATTTGTCAAGTTTGGGCCAGTGGTTAGTCCACTCCTGGCCTAATCCCAATCATACTTTACATATCACCACATACTACCATGTACCACTCCTTCAGAGCATTTATTTCTATTGTAATTTAATATTTCATTGAGGACTGTATTCACCATTAGACTGCAGTACCGTCTGCTTTTGCTCACCATTCTAGCCTCAGTGCCTAGCACAGTAGTCAGAACCTCCGTGAAATACAGTTCTAGGATACACCACTTAACATTGTATTTTATGTGCAACTTGGCAGCTTGGTGGTGGTCGAGTCCCAGTGAATATGTGCTGATGACTGAATTAATGGCCCAATCCACTATGGCTGAGGGTGCAGCTGTGTGGCCACAGAGGCCTACTCTCACGGATGGGGAGCCCAGCTTAACACAGGAGCATAAGCTGAACAGAAACCTCCAAATGTATCCATCATTGCCAGTCACAGGGAATACAAAGTCAAACAAATGTCAGGCAGACATTGTTGGTGGCATAACCAACTCACCCCTTTATCCTTAGTTTGGTAACTCTACATGTTGTCAGGCATCAACATATTCAGGGAAGGAACTCCAGACCCAGCAGTTGAATAATGATTGCTCTATGCGGGGTATGGTAACCACTCCCCTACCTTTGTGACCCAGTTGTGACCAACGACATTTAACAGAAATACATTTAAGGGGCATTTGAGAAGAATTTGTTCCTCAACTGAAATAAATACAGTGAAAAGTCTGGCATCCTTTTCCTGTCTAGATGTCAAGCCAAAGACAAAAGCCACAACTGAGGGTGGTAGAGTAGAACGATAGAAGGAGTGCAAGGCCAGATTTTTTTTATCATATAAGTTATTTCATGTTTCTATTGTTTAAGCCACTCTAATCAAGCACATTCTTTCTTGCAGCCAAACACACCGTAACTGATAAACATGGTCCCTTTACCTTAGGAACTGAATGTAAGTGATGGAAACAGATCAGAAAATCAGTAGCTTACAGCCAGGACAGAGAAGGATGCCCACTATCACCACTCCTCTTACACAATGTACTGTAGATCCTTGACTGCATAATAAGATAGGGGGGAAAAAAAAAGAATCGTGACACTAAAAACACATACTATCTGTAAAATTAAAAATTGATAAAAATTGGACTTTGTCAAAAATAAAACCTTTTTCTCTGCAAAGACCCTGTTAAGAGGATAAAAAGACAAGTTATAGTCTGGGGTAAAATATTTGCTAACCACTTACCTGACAAAGACCTCATATCCACAATGTATAAAGAATTCTCAAAATCTAGTAAAATAAAAAATCCTATTAGAAAATAGGCAAAAGACATGAAAAGACATTTTGTGAAAAGACATTTCATCCTCACTGAAGAGGATATAGCAATGTCAAATAAGCACGTGAAAAGATGTTCAACACCACTAGCCATTAAGGAAATGCAAATTATCGAGACCACAATGGGATACCACTACGTACCTATCAAAATAGTTGGAACAAAAAATAGTGACAACATCAAATGCTGGCAAGGATGCAGAAAAATCATATCTCTCGTACATTGGTGGTGGGAATGTAAAATGGTCCAGCCACTCTGGAAAACACTTTGGCAGTTTCTTATAATATTGAACATGTAACTGTTAAATGACCCAGCAATTGCCTTTCTGGATACTTATCCCAGAAAAATGAAAACTTATATTCATATAAACATGTCCACAAATATGAAAACTTATGTTCATATGTACCCAAATGTTCATAGCAGCTTTATTTATAATAACCAAACATTGTAAACAACCCAGATGCCTTTCAACAGGTGAATGGCTAAGCAAACTCTGGTCTATTCACACCACGGTATATTCACTACTCAGTAAAAAAGTAATGAACTGTTGATACACACAACAATTTGGATGGATCTCAAGGGCATTATGCTGAGTGAAAAACAGGCAGTCTCAAAAGGTCACATTCTATATGACTCCGCTTATATAACATTCTTGAAATGACAAAATTACAGAGATGGAGAACAGATTAGTGGTTGCCAGGGTTAGGGATGGTGGGGAGGAGGGGGATAGGTTGCCTATAATGGAGAAACACAAGGAAGATTCTTTGTGGGGATGGCATAGACCTATATTTCACATCTGGTCTTAACTAAAAGGCTGAGAAGTGATACAGATCTGTATTTTGATTGTGATGGTAGTTACATGAAGTTACGCATGTGACCAAATCATATAGAACTACCCATTCACATTGTACCAATGACTCGACATTGTAAAGATGTCAAAAGACGTCTCTCTAAATTACAAAAGTAGCAAACAATTTATTTCTAGCTCCCATTACATGACTTCCTGTGGCCATACTGGACTCTGCATGATTCCGTGTGTCTTCTCACTCTGGGATCCCGGCTGAAGGAGCAGCCACTCTTTGGGGCATGATATTCTCATGGCAGAAGGCAGAAACTGAAGGGTGGGGTGGGAGGGAATACACAACACATTTAAAGCTTCTGCTCCATCATGGCGTTGGCCAAGGCAAGTCAACAGAAGCCCAAAAAACCAATGAAGCAGAGAAGTCTACTGTACCTATAGGAAAGCATGGCAAAAGCGGGAAAGGGAACAAATAATTGTGAATGAATGATACAGTCTACCACTTAGATTTACTGTGATTCCAAATCAAAAGCCCAAGTTTTCCATGGAGCCTAACAAATGAATTCTAAAATGTCCATGGAAGAGTAATGGGCTAAGAATGCTTAACACATCCATAGTCAGAAATCAAGATTTGAAATAAAACCACAGATTTTCAGGCACTATGAAAGTAGCATTGGGATAGGCAAATGAAACAAAATAGAGGACCTAAAACAGCCTCACATATACATGGAAACCTATTATAAGATAGCTCTGGCATTGCAAATAAGAGACATGAATTTCAAATGGAATGTATACTTAAATGTGAAAGGCAAACTTTTAAAACTTGTGGAAGAAAATATGGGAGACTGTTTTTATATGCTTGGGGTCAGGAAGGACTTCTCAAAACACATGAGGCCAGGCATGGTGGCTCACACTTGTAATCCTAACACTTTGGGAGACAGTACACTTTCATTTATGCTATTGGACAGGCTGTGGCTCTCCAATCTATAGATTTTTTTTTAATAGAAAATAAACTCTCCCTTTTTCCTCAATAAAAAAAACAAAAAACAAAAAACACTTTGGGAGACAGAGGCGGGAGAATTGCTTGAGGCCAGGAGTTTGAGACCGGCCTGAGCAAGAGTGAGACCCTATCTCTACAAAAAATAGAAAAATTAGCTGGGCGTGGTGGCGTGAACATGTAGTTTCAGCTACTCTCGAGGCTAAGGCAGGAGGATCACTTGAGCCCAGGAATTTGAGGTTGCAGTGACGTACAACGACACCACTGTACTGTAGCCTGTGCAACATACTGAGACCTGATCGCCAAAAAAAAAAAAAAAAAAAAGCCAAAAACAAACAAAAAAACCAACATGAAATAGGGCAAAACACACGAACAAGTAACAAAAAAGGAAACAAGAAGGGTTCTTAAACATTAAAGGTGCTCAACTGTGCTGGTAATTGGGCAAATATAAATTACAACTATTATGAGAAATCATTTCATACCCGTGAAGTAAACAAGCGCTGGCAAAGAGGAACTTTCATACGGTGCTGATGGAAATGAAAATTGTACAACTAGTTTAGACATTACATATTAAATTTAAACATGCATATATCTTAAGACCCAACAATTCCACTTCTAGATATATGTCCTAAAAACATTCTTATATACATGTATCGGGAGAAATATTTAAGAATATTTATAGCAACATTGATTACAATAGTAAAAATTGGAGCCAACCCAACGTCCAAAACTAGAATGGATAATTAAATTGTAGTATATTCTTATAATGAAATACTACATCTCAGGGAAATCGAACAGTTGAAATCTCAGAAACACAATGCTGAGCAAAAAATGCAAGTTGCACAGGAATCACGCTGAGTGCTTCCATTTACAGAAAGTTCAAAAACAGGCAAACACGAACCCTCTAGTGTTCAAGGATACACACATTTGTGCTAAAAGACTTATTAGTACAAAATTCAGGATGCTGGTTTCCTCTGGAGGAGCAGGATATGATCCTAGAGAGGCACATGGAAGGCTTCTGACTTGAGTGGAAGCTTTAGCGAAGGCAGTTTCAGTGCAGTGGCAGGGACAGAAGCCAGAGCAGTGTGCTGAAGGTTGAACTGAAGCTGACTAACACCATGAGAGATAGTGCAGTCAGGTCATTAAAGAAATGTTGCTGGAAATAGGAGCAGATTACATTATCACAAAGCAGTGAAAATGATCATTCGCAGAGCAGACTTCTTTCGCACGAGGCAGAAGGAGGGAGTGGTGGGGTGGGCATACGAGGCTGGCAGCGATTGAGCTGAACACAGGGCCAAGAACAGAGCTGCAGGCTGGGAGCCTTTCTCACACAGAGGGAGATGTAGCAGTCTCCTTTCACTCATTGCCCAAAGACTGTGAGCCCCCTTGGAGATGAGCAAGCAAGATCTCCCAGCAGCTGAGCCACTACTGCCCGCCTTGGCTCTCATGAGGCCTCCTGCCAGGAATTCCCATTAATCAAAGTCTGGGAACAAATGCAGACCAGTCAGCTCCCAGGAGCACTCACCTGTCTTGCCGGTTGACTTGGGCTTTCCATTTCTTTCAGCATGGTTGCTCTGATTGCTCACAAATATAACTTAAAACCCCATCTCATTGTGACTTTATGTTGATATTTTAAAAGCCTCTCAGGGAAATGGAGCACTCTTTATTTTGGAAGTTTATTCAAGGGACTAGCTAGGAAAATTCTTTACTTTGGAAAAGTATGAGAGAGAAATGATCTCATTGAAAGGTAATGTGTACACACCTTGATTTGGGGGGGTTCTCCTGGAGCTCAGCGGCGACCTGCCTGGAGAGAAATCTGGAGCTAGCAATGGGCAGGGAAAGGAACCGTGTTCTCTTAACAGCCCCGAGTGGGGAGCAACAGCAATGGAGAACAAATCTGAAGGCCAAAGGACACTCCTGCCTAATGCTCCTTCAAGGAGAGAGAAATACCGTAAGGAAAAGGAGGAGATCATTATGTTTCTCTTCCCCTGAAAACAAGGCCTATTTCAGAGGGAATAAGAAAAGTTAGATGCACCATAAGCTTGTTCCAAACCTTAGGTGAGACGGAAACTCCATTGTAGGTTCCACCGCCTCCCCCTTCCATCTCTGCATTTGGAAGGCAGATACCTGTCCATGCTTCTTCAAAAGATTGAGGTCCCAGCCATTCATACATTGATTCAACAATAATTTATCGAATGCTTAGTATGTTCAGGGAGCTCTTCCAGGTGGTACTTAAGAAGTAGCTGTGAAAGAACATAGTCAAAAATACATTGAGGTAACGGTATGTAAAGCATGATATGAATTAGGGGTTAGGATCACTCAATGCTTTTGCTTTTTCCATGTGGGATGGTTCTGACAAGCTACTTACAAGACGAGCTGTTTGGAATAAAGGCTTCCTTTCCCCGCTTCAGCTACTCTACTGAATCTGAACCATTTCATTGTTGTTCAGCTTCCGTCAGGTGACTCCGATAAAGTGAACTACGGTTATATTGAAATATACACTTGGCCACGGGTTGAGGATTGGAGGTTTCGCCTCCCAATAAACCTGGTAACCTCTGCGCGGAAAACCCCATCCCACTCTAGGGCCCCTCCTCCCACTCTTAGAAGGAGGCCTCTTGGCGCCCAAGGGCCGGTGGATCCAGGCGGGAGCGGGCCGCAGACCCGGGACAGCCCCAGGGCCTTCGCGGCCCCACGGCTCACGCGGCCCCCGCCGAGCCCCGGCCCGTCGCTGCGGGGCGCTGCGGCCCCAGTTTAGGAGCCGCCGGCGGGGCGACGCGGGCAGGGCAGGGCGGGGCGGGCGGAGGGCCCTGCGGCGGCGGGGCGCGGCGGGCTGGCCACAGGTAACCCGCCGGAGCCGGATCGCAGCCTGGCGGGCGGGAGGCTGGAGGCGCGGCGGGGGGCGGCGCCGAGGCCCAGGGGCCGCCCGAGCCATTGGGATCCTGTCCCCCTCGCCTCCCGTCGCCCCCCACCCTGTCGCCGGCATCGGTCCCTGCGGCGCGGACGTCCGGCGCGGGAGAGAAAGGTACCGTGCGACCTCGCCGAGTCCCTTGGGACTCCCCCCTTAAACCGAGGGCCGGAGCCCCCCACCCCTGGGGTGCGTCTGGTCCGGGGAGGACGATGGTGGGGAGACCCCCGATCGCCGACTGCTTGGGGAGGAGACCGGACAGCGCGTTGCCCGCTCCTGCGGCCTACGGGAGGGAGGGGGGACTCCCCGGGGCACCTCCCTTTTCGCTTTGCCTCAGTTGTCTCCCTAGAATTTGAAACTTTGGGTGGGGGAAGGGCAGAGAACTTTCTCATCTTTGCTTGTCCCCGTCCTATTTCTCCAGTGAGCTCGCAGAGTTTGAAGAAGTGGAGGCGGTGGTGGTGGGGATCACCGGGCGGTCTGCGAGCAGAAAGGAGGCTCGGCCCCCGCTAGTCGCCCGGCGCTCCCCGGGTCCCGGTCCTGCGGGCCCGCGCAGTGACCGCCTCCCTCCCCGCCTCGGAGGACTGCAGACGGGTGCGGGTGCGGGAGGCGCGGGGCTCTCCTGCCCCGGGAGATGATCGCGACCCCGCGGGAGCCCCAGCTCTGTGAAGTGTGAGGAAGTGGCATCTCCCGCGGCCGGGGAAGCAAGCGCGTGGTCTGGTTTGCGTTCCGACGTCACCTTACCGACACTTCTGTTGGGGATTTAAGTGTGGCGCTTCCGGTAGATTTGGGGGGCGGGAGGGGAAGTAGAGCATTATTTGCGACCCAAGTGGAAGTTGGATTTTGTAAAGCTGGTCAAGAATGTTTTCCCTGATGTATAGTGAGATAGTTTACGCGGTAGTAAAGGGATCCACTTTGGGGGCCTGAGATTGAGTTCTGAAGCCACCACTTGTTAGGTGTGTGCGACTTTGGAAAATCCACTTCCTTAAACCTTAGTTTTTAGA
This sequence comes from Indri indri, assembly GCA_004363605.1. NCBI lineage: Eukaryota > Metazoa > Chordata > Mammalia > Primates > Indriidae > Indri > Indri indri. The sequence goes on from RJWJ010000058.1 coordinate 228,193, forward strand.
ACTGTAAACTGAAGGTATCATACCTTAGTATTGTGGAAATTCAGTGAAATGATGCTAGTAAACTGCTTGCCATGCTCTTATGCATCCTTTTTTGTGAACCTGTTGGCTGGTGATATTCATTTATGCTTCGGTAGTATCTATTATGCCAGCGTAAACGTAAATAACTTGGGCAATGAAGACAAACACACCTGGGTCCAAGGTGGTCGCATGTGTGCTGATTGACACTGCGCGGAGGTTTCTCATCCTTAAAATAGCCATAGCAACCCTGTTGTTCTTTTTTTTTTTTTTTTTTTTTTTGAGACAGAGTTTCACTCTCTTGCCTGGGGCGAGTGCCGTGGCGTCAGCCTAGCTCACAGCAACCTCAAACTCCTGGGCTCAAGCAATCCTACTGTCTCAGCCTCCCAAGTAGCTGGGACTACAGTCATGCGCCACCATGCCCGGCTAATTTTTTCTATATATATTTTTAGCTGTCCAATTAATTTCTTTCTATTTTTGGTAGAGACGGGGTCTCGCTCTTGCTCAGGCTGGTCTCGAACTCCTGAGCTCAGAACGATCCGCCCGCCTCGGCCTCCCAGAGTGCTAGGATTACAGGCGTGAGCCACCGCGCCCGGCACAACACTGTTGTTCTTGCATGTAGTAGGTGTATCTATACTCAGACATGTTAAACTTCCTATGGCGTCCCAAGTATGTGCTTAGCATATGGTAACAACGAATTTTGAAAAAAAATTATGAATATAAATTAAAATTGGAAGAGTTTTCTACCCTCTAGGTCATAAGGGGACCAGGGAGCGGTGGGGAGGGTAGAAGAGGAATGAAGAGGAATTAAAGAGACCAGAAAACAGCTAGTTGCTGTGTTGGGAGATACAAACTAATGGCACCAAAAATCAGCCTCTTAGCCTCCCACTTAAACCCATCAGCCTCTCCTAAGCCTCTCCAGATAAACACATGCTCCAAGGAGAAGCAAACTGCTTGTGATCCAACTCAGCTTAGAGACAAGGCACACTCGCAACTCCCAAGGCCCTCCCTCCCATGCCGAGATTCTGGGCCCGCCACTGTGAAATATATCATACACTCAGACAGGTATAACTTAGAGGTACAATTTAAAGAATAACAACAGAACACACTCAAGTACCCATCACCCAGCTGAAGAGCTAAAACATCCCCAGGCTCTTAGGGCCCCTGAGCACCCCTCTCCATGGCCATCCACCCTTTTCTTCCCGCCAACCTCCAGGAACCGCTATTCTGGGTTTCGTGTTAAATTTCCTCTTGCTTACATGAAAAACTCTGAGGAAGAGAAGTTTCCAAACAAGCGTTTCCCCAATAATCTGGAGCATTCTTATTTATTTGTTTTCTGAAGGAGCATTCTGTTGAACTTAAAAGCAGGGTATTGAGGGCAAGAAACAAACCACAAAAAAGCTGAAAGTCTCAAAGTGCTGGGATCTCCTAGTCTCTGTCTTCAAGGTTTCTCTCCTGTTTGTCTGGCACAGACCCTGAGGATATGTTCTGTCTGTGTAGGCAAGGCCCTGTCTCTTCCAAACATAGCTTGGAGGCTATAATTTTAAAAGCTTTACTTGAGTCCCTGAGAATTGGAAAAACAGTAATTTGCATGCATGTGTTTTAGACCTTTGTTTTTTAATAAATTATCCAGGGGGCATTGTATGGGATTTGAAGGATTAAGCTGGCAGAGTGACCTTTAAAAACGGTTTTAACCCAAATTTTTCTTTTCCTGGTTATTATGTTTGTGTTATAGTCGTTATTTTAAGTTATTTATTCAGGGCTACACAGTTTTCCTCTGTAACTCTTACACTAACCTATTACTTTTTGGTTGAGGCAGAGATTCCCAAACTTGGTTCATGGAGCTCTTTTTTCACAGTACCCCTAGGTACTAATTTTTCACAGTACCCCTAGGTTTCATTAGTTAGTAGTAGTTAGGTTCAAACAACATAGTATTTATATCTTAACAATTTAGAAATCATTTGAAAAATATAAACTGAGAGAAAAATATTTTATATCATTTTAAATAACAATTACTAACAGGATGTCTGTGCCTGTACTCAAATCTTGGGATCACATTGGACACTGCCACTCTCATTTCCTGTCTCACGTTAATATTTCTGCAACACTTGCTTTTTATCACAGTAACCACAGAAAACCCAGCTTTTATGATAGCAATGTACCATGATACACTGTTGAAACTGTGAACTACCTCCAGTTGTTAAGTTCGGCAGTGTCCAACAGTTCAGTACACCATGTTTGCATTGAAAATTTCAAATATTCTAAGTTGCCCCTATGAATTTGCTACAGCTGCAAAACACCCAGTCACGGAGTGCAAAATCGTGAACTTTAAAGCCATTATGCTAAGTGAAATAAGCTAGTCACAGTAAGGACAAATATTGTATGATTACACTATATCTGAGATACATAAAGTAGTCAAATTCATGGAGACAGTAGAATGGTGGTTAGCAGGGTCTGGGGTGAGGACAGAATGGGGAGTTCATCTGCTATTTTTGCAACTTCTGCATGAGACTAGTATTATTTCAAAATAAAGTTAAAAAAAGTAAAAAAAAAAAAAAAACAAAAAACCCTTCTGTTGATGGTGCCCCACTGCTGGACTATACCAAAGCACTGAGGTTAGGGACAGCCTAGGAGTGACGTCACCTTCCTTTCTCTCCTCCTCCTCCCCCCGCCCGGTCGAGGGAGAAGAGATGCAAGAAATAGCTATGTTCTTTCTCTTTTATAGGGAAGTGTCTGCATTTACTAGTGGGTTCCTGTGTAAACCTGAAGGTCGGCTATTAAATCTCCCACTGAGCCGGGTGCGGTGGCTCACGCCTGTAATCCTAGCACTCTGGGAGGCCGAGGCGGGCGGATCGTTCTGACCTCAGGAGTTCGAAACCAGCCTGAGCAAGAGCGAGACCCTGTCTCTACTAAAAATAGAAAGAAATTAATTGGACAGCTAAAAATATATATAGAAAAAAAAATTAGCCAGGCATGGTGGCACATGCCTGTAGTCCCAGCTACTTGGGAGGCTGAGACAGTAGTATTGTTTGAGCCCAGGAGTTTGAGGTTGCTGTGAGCTAGGCTGACGCCACGGCACTCGCCCCAGGCAAGAGAGTGAGACTCTGTCTCAAAAAAAAAAAAAAAACAAAAAACAAATAAATCTCCCACTGAAATAGGAATTCTTAACCTGAGGTTCATCAGTAGGCTACAGATGCTCTATGATCTCCCAAAATTATGTGTAAGTATTTGAGTGAATGCTCATATGTATGTTTGAGGGGGAAGAAGTTCCGTAGCGTTCAGCAGATTCTCGATTGGTTCCCTAACTCAAAAAAGGTTAGTAAAGCCACTATAAGAAAATATTGTTTACAGAGCTCTGCCTGCCTTAGAATAGGCTCCTTTACTTGAGTGGCGTAGCCTCCTTTGTTTCTCTGGCGTACCTTTCCTCCTACCAGCTTCCAGAGGCCTTCTTTCTGCTCAAACCTGGGATAAGCCTGAACAGTTCCTTTTCTTCAGAGCTTCCAGCTGTTCATCTGGATTCTGAAAACTCCAAGACCCATTCCTCAAGGACCAGGGAGGCCCCAGAGTGAACTATCCATAGGGCAGATGTGGAACTGAAGTCTGTGCAGGACTTAGCCTGACAACTGCCAAATCTCCCCACCCCCCTTAGGTTCCAGAAAAACATGAAGTGAGTAATAGTACGTGAGGTACACAGCTGTAGAAAAGCTCATGGAGGTGGTACTGAATGACCGAAGTTTAGTAGATTCTGCCTTGGGGGAGGCAAATTTAATTTTAAGATTGTCTCTGGTTTATGCTTTGTTTCAGGTGTGTTGTATCATACTGTATCATACTGTACATTCTACCTTTTTAGTATCCAGTGATTTAGGTGAGCTATGGTGTATATGGTATTATTAGAAAAGACATTAAGAATAAGTTAGAATTTACTTAATAAAAGGGCTCTCCAGTCATTCAGACTGGTTTTTAACTCATGTGAATGGGCTGGATAAGTGGTAAAATGGTAACTTGCAAGCTCTTCTTGTACTTATGATTCTTCAATATTTGCATTTATCTTAGAAACCCTTCAATAAATCATGATTTGACACTTCCACCAACACTGTTAAGGTAGGCTAACGCTGTAACAAACATTTCCAAATCTCAGTGGCTTAATCCAGTGAAAGTTTATTACTAGCTCATATAACATCCAAATTGATTATTCCTGGTTGGACAGCTCTCCTTCAGGTTACTCAGGGATCAAAGTTCCTTCCTTCTTGTGATGCTACCGTCTTCAGTATGTGGTCTCCAGAGTCACTACAAGGGGAAGAGAGTACGTAAAAAGCAAACCACGTTAACTACCTCCACCAGTAAGTGAAACACATCACTTCTGCTCACGTTCCATTGGCCAGAAGCAGTTGCATGGCCCCACTTAGATTCAAGGAGGCTGGGCAACTGTTTCTGAACGAAAATCATTTACTTTGGGAGGGAAACAGAATTTTTTATTGGTAAGTAACCGTATTTTATCTAGTCTTTTTACTGGTCAATTAATTGTAACTGCTTTCATGTAATTGATTTCTCACTTTCCAAGCCTGTGTGTCTCTCTGATAAAATGTTATGCCTTCACAGTGTAAGGTGTGGATGAGACCTCCATATGGGAAACAATTGTGTAATAATTGCCATGTGAGCAAACAAAAATGAGATTAGCCATCTAGGGTCAAACATTTATTAGGGAACAAAACATATTTAATTTACTCAGAGTCATCCAACCAGGTAGAGAATTGTACATTTGAGCAAGATGGAGCAGAGGAAGATTAGCAAAGGACAAGAACATGCGTGTCCTAATGACTTCATGAACGTTAAGAGTTTTAAACTACTTTAAGCAGCTGGCAACAGGCTAGTATGAAACTTTTTTTTTTTTCACCTTCAAAACAAAGAGTCTCTGCCATGGAATGTATTACATAATCACAAAGTGCATGTGTCACTTTTACTTATTTGCTCTTAAGGGAAACTAAAGTTGTAAAATTTGGACCTGCTCGTCTTATTCGTTTGAAGTAAATTTGTACCTGAGAGGGTGCCATTTGTCTGTATTCAGCACCTGACAGCTACAAATGAGACACATTAAGGGATTAAAAGATCATGTGAAAGATCCCCAGACTCCGAGTCATGGAGAAACTTTAGTAATGTGCACTAACTACAGCAGTGCTTCACTTATCCACTACGAGTTGGGATTGGGCTGTTCTCCCCAAGGAAAAGGCCCAAATAATTAAAATGTGTCATCTTTTGGCTGGGCAAGGTGGCTCACACCTGTAATCCTGGCACTTTGGGAGGCTGAGGTGGGAGGATTGCTTGAGGCCAGGAGTTTGACACCAGCCTGAGCAACAGTGAGGGTCTGTCTCTACAAAAATACAGAAAAATTAGCTGGGTGTTGTAGCACATGCCTGTAGTCCCAGTTACTCAGGAGGCTGAGGCAGGAGGATCTCTTGAGCCCAGGAGTTTGAAGTTGCAGTGAACTATGATCGTGCCACTGCACTGTAGCCAGGGCGACAGAGCAAAAAAAATTATCATTGAAAAAACAATTATCATCTTTTAAGTCCTAATTTTAAAACAAGTTGTATTTCATGGTGTCCATGTTGGTGCAGAGGAGGAAAAAATAATTTTCCCTCTACCCTTGGGAGTTCTCAGCTGGGGACCCCTGTAACAAAAGACAGATTAATAAGAGAAAAGCAAACTGAAATTTATTAACATGTGTATTTCATATATACATGGGAGAAAACACAGGAAAAGAGTAACTCTAGAAAAGGTATATAGGGCCAAGTGAAATTGCTCACACCTGTAATCCCATTGCTTTGGGAGACTGAGGCGGGAGAATGGCTTGAGGCCTGGAATGCAAGACCAGCCTTAGCAACATAGTGAAATCCCTCTCTCTCTACAAAAAATATAAAAATTAGCTGGGTGTGGTGCTATTCGGGAGGCTGAAGCAAGAGGATCTTTTGAACCCAGGAGTTTGAGGTTACAGTGAGCTGTGATTGTGCCACTGCACTCCCGCCTGGGTGACAAAACAAGACCTTGCATCTTTTTTTTTTTTTTTTAAAAAAGGTATCCTAAAACTCTGGCTTATATAGCATCTTCAACACAGAACAATAACTTTTTAGAGGAGTGGCAAGACAAAAAGGACCTTGAGTCTTCAGGGGGACAAGTTGTAGAAAGGCAAATATATAGGAAAGTAATGGTAGATAAAGGGTAGTAATACTGTTTGTGATATAGATTCCTCTGGTGCCATCTCCTTTGTCCTTCCTGGTAGAGAGGAGAGGAGGGACACCTTTGTAAATTTATGTACTGCTTTTAGGCAAATAGGGGAAGGGCCAAGAGCTTTGCTTGTATTCACTTCTTCTCAATTGCCTTCAGCTCAAAATAATCCTTATGCCAAAGTGACAAATTTTGGGGTGGCATATCCTGCTACCCTTCATTGGAATTAAAGATGCACTAGCTGGACATGGTGGCGTGCCTGTGGTCCCAGGTACTTGGGAGGCTGAGGTGGGAGGATTGCTTGATGCTGGGAGTTCACTACAGCACTGCAAGGCTGTAGTGCTCAATGATTGCACTGTGAATCGCCACTGCACTCCAGCCTGGGCAACATAGTGAGACCTTGTCTCAAAAAATAAATAAATAAACTAGCCATGGGCCAAATCCAGTCAGGTGCTTGTTTTTGTAAATAAAGTTTTATTGGAACGCAGCCACATTGATTCCTTTACATACTGTCTGTAGCTGCTTTCACACTACAATGGCAGAGTTGAGTAGTTGCCGCAGAGACCACAGGGCCTTCAAAACCTGATACATTTACTGTCTGCTCCTTTACAGAAAAACGTTTATTAACCCCCTTCACTAGACATGGAATTAGTATAACTTGGTTTGAGAGTAACTCTGCTCCTAGTTAGAAGCTACTTAATGTCTCTGGTCCACCGTTACCTCATCGCTATAGTGTGGATAATAAAACCTACCTGACAAAGTAGTTAAATAGTTTTTAAAATTAAATTAAATGACCTTGGGCAAGTCACTAAATTTATCTTCTAGTTAGCTATCTATCTTCCAATTCCAGTTAGCTTCCTTGGACTAATACTTTTTTTTTTCTTTTTTCTTTTTCTTTTTCTTTTTTTGTTTGAGACATGGTCTCACTCCATTGCCTGGGCTGGAGTGCAGTGGCGTCATCGTAGCTCACTGCAGCCTCAAACTCCTGGGCTCAGGTAATTCTCCTGCCTCAGCCTCCTGAATAGCTGGGGCTATAGGTGTGTACCACAGTGCTTGACTACTTTTTTTTATTTTTTGTACAGATGGGGTCTTGCTATGGTGGTCAGGCTGTAGACCAATACTTTTCAAATTTACCACGCATAAGAATCATCTGGGGAACCTATTAAAATTCAGAGATTCCCAGCCTCACTCCCTAGATTCTGATTCAGTAGGTCTGGGGAGGTACACATTTAAAAAGCACCCCAGATACTGATGAAGGTGTCCTGTGGTCCACACATTAAATAACTTAAACCTGTGTGGCAACTTGTCTTTTTGTTCCTAAAAGTAGTTTGTCTCGAAGCTCTAGATATGCTTCTTGTCTCAACCAGCGTTGAAGCCTTGCCTACTTGATAGGAGAGCTTGGAATCAACAGAGGAATGCCCAGTGGCATTAATCATCGGCATTCTGAACAGGGCAGTAGGCTTATCTTATAAATCAGATCACTCACTGCCTGAGCTCACCTGTAGAGACATCTGCAGCTTTGCGTCCAAATAAGAAATAATGATAGGAAAAGTTGGCACTAGGGCTTTAGTGAATGTGAATGGTGTACATTTGGAGCTTAATATGCCTCTTGATGCTAAGAGAGAACAAACTAAAGCTAAAAATTAGCATTATGGCCCTGGATTAGCCATCTCTTTTTAAAATCAAGGTAAAAATTCAGAGCAGAAGGAGTTATGGGAGGAAGAACCTAAGTCCTGGTGCTTTACAGGTGCTTTAAGAACGGATGCTTATTTAATTGTTGGTGATTTCCTTAATCT